>OY744535.1:94022852-94042852 GCA_963556195.1 Sepiola atlantica
TTTTGTTGTGTTTAACAAAAAGTGCTTTTGAAGAACTCACGTGATGAGGCCCCAGACAAGGCATGAAGCCACTTGATGTAAGGAGCTAATAAAATTAACTAGATCCCACTTTGAAAATCCTGAAAAATAATATTTCGTTGTGTTTAACAAAAAGTGCTTTTTGAAGAACTCAAGTGATGAGGCCCCAGACAACGCATGAATCCACTTGATGTAAGGAGCTAATAAAATTAACTAGATCCCACTTTGAAAATCCTGAAAAATAATATTTTGTTGTGTTTAACAAAAAGTGCTTTTTGAAGAACTCAAGTGATGAGGCCCCAGACAAGGCATGAAGCCACTTGATGTAAGGAGCTAATAAAATTAACTAGATCCCACTTTGAAAATCCTGAAAAATAATATTTTGTTGTGTTTAACAAAAAGTGCTTTTTGAAGAACTCAAGTGATGAGGCCCCAGACAAGGCATGAAGCCACTTGATGTAAGGAGCTAATAAAATTAACTAGATCCCACTTTGAAAATCCTGAAAAATAATATTTTGTTGTGTTTAACAAAAAGTGCTTTTTGAAGAACTCAAGTGATGAGGCCCCAGACAAGGCATGAAGCCACTTGATGTAAGGAGCTAATAAAATTAACTAGATCCCACTTTGAAAATCCTGAAAAATAATATTTTGTTGTGTTTAACAAAAAGTGCTTTTTGAAGAACTCAAGTGATGAGGCCCCAGACAAGGCATGAAGCCACTTGATGTAAGGAGCTAATAAAATTAACTAGATCCCACTTTGAAAATCCTAAAAAATAATATTTTGTTGTGTTTAACGAAAAGTGCTTTTTGAAGAACTCAAGTGATGAGGCCCCAGACAAGGTATGAAGCCACTTGATGTAAGAAGCTAAATAAAAATAAATCAAATCCCACTTTGAAAATCCTAAAAAATAATATTTTGTTGTGTTTAACGAAAAGTGCTTTTTGAAGAACTCACGGGATAAGGCCCCAGACAAGGCATGAAGCCACTTGATGTAAGGAGCTAATAAAATTAACTAGATCCCACTTTGAAAATCCTGAAAAATAATATTTTGTTGTGTTTAACGAAAAGTGCTTTTGGAAGAACTAATGTGATGATACAGGAAATGGCAACTGAATGTTTGTTTAAGGTGTTTAATCTCCTCAATGTTTTCTTCTTCGTGAATAATAGAAGACATTGATTGATGTCTACAAACAAACACAGCTATTTTTAGTATTGTTTCATAACAACACGATTTGACGATGTACAAAATAGCGTATGAAAACAACTTTTTTATCAATTCAATTTCCTCAGAGAAAGACAACTTAACCCACGCGCATCTCAGTGACTGGGGTGTGCGTGTTTAATATCTGCGTTTGAACACACTATTTATATGTGTTCGTGTGTCCGTACACCATTTTAATAACGGTGACGGATATTACTTTGTTAACTCCAGTGGTGAAGTAACTCGATCGAATCATAAAATTATATATATATATATATATATATATATATATATATATATATATATATATATATATATATATATATATATATATGTGTGTGTATCTTGGCAGCATCTTTTCTTTTATACAAGTATCATTAAAAATAACGGACATCTTGTGTCTAGATATTTTTTCTAAGATCCTTTCCGTTTTTCTGATTAGGTTCTTAGTTTCAGACGGAAACTGGCTGATAAAATTGCCATAGTTTCCCAAAGCGCTTTCGGACCCTTCCATGTCCATCGTCAGTGGAGTAATGTTAACCAGGCATAGACCTAGGAGTGAATATATATTCTATTTAGGCGGGAAAAATAAAGGAATGTGTTTAATTTAAATTTATATTGATAGGCATTTGAGTATATTAGTACTAATAGTATAGTTAATCTTGTTAATAGCTGGTTTTTCTGTTTTAATGTATAAGGCTTCGAGTATGTGGAGTTTAAGTGTATTAGTATTTTTGCGATGATTTTTGTGTTATCTACTAGAAGTTTACGAATATGCGAACGGGGGCAGGAATGCTTTTTATTGAGGTGCTGGGTTATGGCGGAGTCGTTAGATAAATACATAGTTAATCTTCTGGATAGCGTCGTAACAGTCGACCCAATGTATACATTTTCATGAAATACTAATACACTTAAACTCCACATACTCGAAGCCTTATACATTAAAACAGAAAAATCAGCTATTAACAAGATTAACTATACTATTAGTACTAATATATTCCGTCTGAAACTAAGAACCTAATCAGAAAAACGGAAAGGATCTTAGAAAAAATATCTAGACACAAGATGTCCGTTATTTTTAATGATACTTGTATATATATATATATATATATATATATATATATATATATATATATATATATATATATATATATATACTTTTATGATTCGATCGAGATATCACCACTGGAGTTAACAAAGTAATATCCTCATCGATGATAACAAAGTAATATCATCATCGATGTCTGTAGGTATTAAAATAATTAATATTTATTTATAAAAATTATTATTAGCTCCCTTCACCAAAGGCCGGGCACTCTGAGTGATTTTAATAACAAGCAGTACTAATAGCGAAATGCACGATCCGAATACGTTCGTTGATCACTCTAAACTGCTTGTGTAAATTTAGCCGCCGATTCGCTATTTACAAAGTTAAATTCCTCCCTAATTATTACCTAATTGTCTATGGCCGAGGGGTTAAGACATTTGACTGCAGATCAGTGGAGATTTGTGACCGTTGAGAATTAGTTCCCTACACTAGAGATTACGTTAACATGAAACATCGATGTATGTATGGATTAAAATAATTAATATTTATTTATAAATACTATTATATATAAATATATATATATATATATATATATATATATATATATATATATATATATATATATATATAATGTATATATATAATGAATTGTATGGGGAACATACTATATGAAATGAAATAGAAAATAAAAAAATATATATGAAAACCCGTTATGTATGATGTCGGAATTCACGAATAAAAATTCACGAATAAAAACTAAAGTTCACACATTCGCAATAAAAAAACAGCTTAAAGTTCCCAAGGCGCTTTACGTCCGACTCTCGTCAGGAGAATCGTCAGTAGAATAAATAAAATACACGAAAACCATGAATTGGTGTAAAAGCAAGTTGCAAGCAGCTGGCTACAGGTGATATACGTGCGAAATTATATATATATATAAATAAAAAAAATCGCAAGTAAAATGGAACAATTTTAAATCAACCTGCGGACAACCACGAATCGCCAAATATCTGTAGAGAATGCTTTAATTGTCTCTGTCTACAGAGAGAAGGACGTCGTGAATTTATGATGATGGCTTCCAATATGTCCAGATGGAAGCGGTGTCGTGCTCTGTGCACAATAGTAAATGTATTATCATAATAATGATCACGACAGCTTCTTTTGTCCAAAAGGTGGTCGCCTATGGCAGACTCCTGAGCTTGTGAACGCCCGGCTAACGGGACGGGTTCATGTCGGCGAATGCATCCGGACACATGTTGAGCCACTCTCACCGATAATCGCTGAATGGTCTTGCCTACATAGTCAGCGTCACACTGACATTGAAAATGATAAATTACGTAACTTTGCTCATTGGTAGGCAAGACGTCCTTGCGAAAGGAGGGGAAAGAGGATCGAGTGAAAAAAATAATGCGCATATTGGCAGTATTAAAGCAATGTGTCACCGAGGAAGATATCGTATCTGCCAAAGGTTGGATGCAAGAGCCCAACCACAGAAGTTTAAGATAAATGGGGCATCAAGGAGGACCAAATACCTTAGTTCTACTAAAGTTATCAACCTTGCTTCGGATGACATGCGAGACGACGTGCTCGGGGTAACCATTAGAGAGAAAAATGTCCTTGATTTTATCAAGTTCAGACGTCAGTTTAGTACTAGAACAAATCATGAGGGCTCGGCGGGTAAGAGTCCTAATGAGATCCTTCTTTCTACGTTTAGGGGCAAAAGCATCCCAACTAAGGTAAAGTCCAGTAAAAGTGGACCCCCTATAAACGATCGTAAGAAATGAAGAAGGAGTGCGCTCCACGAGTACATCGAGGAATGGCAACATATTTTCCCTTTCTTCCTCCATTGTAAATTGATGGGTGGAGCAAATTTAAGTGTTGAAAAGAAGAACAAGCCGCATCACGAGATCGAAAGGAAGCTAAAGTGTCGTCCACGTACGGTACATAACAGCACGGCTTAGACACATTCTCAAACAGTAGACGTTCATAGAAACCAACGAAAATGTTTGCGATGCTAGGACCAAGAGGACTACACATTGCGACACCGTCAATCTGTCTATACATCAAATCATCAAAACTGAAGGCGACAGACTTAGTGGCCAACTCCATCAGTTCGACGAAAACATTTTCTGGAAATGTAGGGCTCTCTGTAGGACCTTGATACAAAAAGTCGGCACAAATGCCTATCGTTTCGTCCAGAGGGACATTTGTGTATGAACTAGATACATAAAAAAAACGAAAAATTCAGAATCAATGGACGGGCATAGATTGCGTATGAAAAAAGGAAAATGGAAAGAGTCAGGAATGCAATGAATTGAATAACATTTTTAAACAGGATCTAAGATTTCAACAAGCCATTTAGCTAATCCATGTTGGACAGAACAGACCATGGACAAGATAGATCTGAAGGGCGAATTTGGTTTGTGGATCTTAGGCAATCCATACATCCTGGGCCGCTGGGAGCCGACAGGACGAATCAAAGAATAGACTTCTTTAGAGAAAAAGTTATTTTTATGAAATTGTAGAAACTTATTCTGGAATTTGATTTTAGTCCTTAAATTATGATCCGCCGTCAAGTCACCTAATAATTGAAATTTACTTGTGTCCTCTAAAATGGTAGCCATTTTGGAAATATAATCGGCTCGATTGAGAATGACGACACCTGAACCGTTATCATGTTTGGTAATATAAATGTCGGTCCTCGCCTGGAGCAATTTGGCAGCTTGAAAATGGTTCTTTTGCCAAAACGATTCGTCAGAGCGTACCGTAGAATTCACAAAAGAATGAGCATATTCGTTAAGACGGGCTGTATGCTGACCTATAGACTCATTAGAAGAAGGGCAAAGGATTCTACACTGGGAGAACATCAATTCAAACTCGGCAAACATTCTGAAATCGTGGCTATATCTCTCTCTTAATAATTTAAAAAGAGATTTCGTGCCACACAAAGACAAAACAACTTTAAATAGAGGGAGCATGGTTTTAATGTAAAAAAAAAATTACACCAATTCATGGTTTTCGTGTATTTTATTTATTCTACCGATGATTCCCCTGACAAGAGTCGGACAAAAGGCGCCTTGGGAACTTTAAGCTGTTTTTTTATTGCGAATGTGACAACTTTAGTTTTTATTCGTGAATTTTTTATTCGTGAATTCCGGCATCATACATAACGGCTTTTTCATATATTTTTTTTCTTTTTTATTTCATTTTATATAGTATGTTCCCCATACAATTCATGATTTATTTTGTGGTGTGGCACCATTTAGTCTCTTTATATTTTTTGGGTTTGGTGTAACAACACGTTTATCTCTTAACTGAGTGTATTCATTAATATTTAAGCTTCATTTTTACAAATCTTTTTTTTTAATTCATATTATTACAAGCGTTGTTATTTTAACTGGGAGTTATTCACTACGTCGAGAGAGAGAGGAAGAAGCTTACGCTAGTTAATTAACAAATTACTAAATCACTTGTAAGGGAAAGATAACGGGGGACATCGCCTGGCTCTTATTTTTGTGGATCTGAATTCCCCTATCTTTAATCGCTACATGGCTAATGCGACTTGACGTGTCAGCTTCCCGTCAAGAACTCAAATCTCACTGCAGTTTTCTCACTGGGAAAACTGTGACGTCAAGAAATCTCGTGATCAACGCATATGTGCAGACTGACCCTTGATCTGTGGTCTCATCTACTGTCACCGCGAATCGTGAGAAAACATCGCACCAACGTTGCACGAGATGAGTCCGTTACAAATCGCGCAACTTAAGCGATCTCTCTGTACGTCTATCATCACATGCGTCTCATTATATAACATTTCGAGCATGATTTAACACCTATTTAAATCGTCAGAAACGCATATATATATATATATATATATATATATATATATATATATATATATATATATATATATATATAAAACTTCTTTGTAAAATGGTAGGAAAAATCCCAGCAGAATGCTCGATTAATTAAGAATTAAAGTTAAAAATTAAGAGCATAATATTAATTTATTTTGGTACAGAAACGTTTATTAATTGTTCTATACCAAAATAAATAAATAAATATATATATATATATATATATATATATGTATATATATATATTTATATATGTATACATATATATACATATATATATATTTATATATAACTACATGCATATATATACATATATATATATTTATATATATATACATACATGTATATATATATATACATATATATATATATTTATATACATATGCATATATATATATATATATATATATATATAATTATTAACTGCTGGTGTTTGCAAGTTAATGATTGATTTTTGTGGTAAATTCATAAAGTGTTCTTATTGGTATATTTATATATTTCTCTCTCATATATATATATATATATATATATATATATATATATATATATATATATATATGTGATTTTATGAAGGCTTACCAAAGCATTCCTTTCAAGACACCAATGATCACCATTAAAGATATTTTTTCTTACAAATACTATTTATTCAAATTAAATGTTTTTTCCTACACGTGTTTCACTACCAAGCAGTTACTTGCTTGGCAGATCATCAGGGAAATTAAATGTCTGGAATACTGGTTTCAACTGCCGACAAAACACAATGTGGCGTTGTAATAGTTGAGGTCACTTAAGAAGAGAAGAGGAAAAAAATAAAAATAAAAATAAAAATGAAAGTCAAACTTAAAAAGCAAGGAAGAACAACGATAAGAAAAGAAAGTCCTAGAAAAGTCTTAGAAAAGTAGCTTGTGCATTATTTCTTCCACCAAGCCAACAAGCAAGTAATCGGTCCCAAATACATTCAATAAAACCACAAAACCGGAACAATGTGCGATAATACACTTTCACGTTAGCCGGTACAATGATGAATAAATCCCCCCCCCCACAAGAAAACAAAAGAACTAAATCATTCAAGATACCGCTCACAAGTTACCATTCCAATCCAATGATAGTATGGGAATTCTAAATCCAACTTCTCACAAAGAAAAGTCAACACAAATGTTCGTCCGAGTTCAAAGAGTCTTAGGATATAATAATTCTAAGATAACTAAAACAAGGGAAGCCATGTTCTCTTCTGGTGTTGATCCCAGTAACACCAGTTCAGTGAGACCCTCCATTATAAATAACAATAGTAGTAGAACATCCAGCAACGGCCCAGCACACAACTGTAACTGCAGAGCTTCTAACATCTGTCCACTGGGGGGGAACTGTAGAGTTTCAAGCATTGTCTACAAATGCGATGTGATAACAGAGAGTAGTAGGAAATCATATATCGGTTCAACCGGGGGTGAGTTCAAAGATAGATTCAGAAACCACATGAGTTCCTTCAGGGGAGGCCAAAGGGAAGACATAGATAGGCCTAACACTTCTGTTGGCCGTTTTGTGAGAAACCTCATTGCTAGGCAAGACCCTTTCGAACTGAAATGGTCAATTTTGGGGAGGGCTAACAAATATAAACCGAACAAAAAGAAGAGATGCAACCTATGTGCATTGGAGTCGTACCACATCATGACATCTAGAGATAATTTACTGAACGCTAGGCAGGAAATACTACAATGCTGTCTGCATAGAAACCGTTACCTGTTATCAAGCCTAAAACCTGGATAGGAGGGGAATTGGGGGAAGTATAAACTTACAGCAGAGATAGGCAAGATGGACACTTCCTGTGGCAATCTGGGGCAATAATTAGTGTATAATAGGGAGGATGAGAATTAGTAACACGTACTTATGCTAAGATATGTCTTGATTCAATTATTAGCGGATACTCGAGACTTAGGTTGGGGGTGATAAGGTAGGAATATTCTATCGGAATAAGGCCCAGTGATAGTCAACTATAGTAAATACTTATTCAGCGGAATAGAGGGGGGAAATTGTGTTACATATAAAAAGATAGTGGAATAATAAATAATAAATCACAATTTATTCTCAGAAATAGATATATTATACGAAATGCATTGGGGATTTCAAGTAATTTTAAGTGAAAAATAAGAAATAGCAACCTGGATGCTATCACTATTTAATTAAATTAGGTTAAATTAAATTAGTTTTTAATTAGATTAAAATAAATAAAACAATTTGGTGGCAGGAATGGGGAAAAGTAATTAAGGAAAAAATAATTTTAAAAACATGCATGCCGACACGGACTTAATTTCTAAAAATAGAAACAATTGGATTTTTATAAAAAAGTATTTGGTACGGGATTTTAAATTAGTAATAATAAAGTCTCCTGTCATTTAACGAGTAAGAGTGATATTTTCCCGTAAAGTTGACAAAAAAATAAACCGGTCCATTAAAAAAAAGTTTGTTTTTTTTCAAAATAGAAAATAGATTTCTGATAACGATATTCCGTTGTAACATTTATTTATGGAACATAGAATAATATTCTCCACAGAGAGTTACAAACAGACACAGCCGTTAAGGAAATATTTTAAATGATTTAAAATAATAACTAGATTTTTGTAGAAGGCCTTTTTATAATAACAGTTTATTTTTGATATATGAATAATTTTTTTTAAAAACAAATTCTGCGGGATGGGCTTTTTTTCGCTTCGTTAAACAACAAAATGATAATAATTCGGCAGTTAATTAAATGAAGGATATTTTCCCAAAATGTAAAATGACGTCCCAGACACTAGATGATTAATTTCTATAAGGAATAAGTTTAATAATAAATATTTTTAGAAACAGTATTTTGAATAAATAGTTTCTATATTAAGATTTTTTCCTGATGGAAGTGAGTTTTCTGCGGGATTGACATTCAACTCGTCGTGTGTTTATTTCGAAGGGTAATAAATCAACAATTGAAATAAGACTCTTTGAACTCGGACGAACATTTGTGTTGACTTTTCTTTGTGAGAAGTTGGATTTAGAATTCCCATACTATCATTGGATTGGAATGGTAACTTGTGAGCGGTATCTTGAATGATTTAGTTCTTTTGTTTTCTTGTGGGGGGGGGGATTTATTCATCATTGTACCGGCTAACGTGAAAGTGTATTATCGCACATTGTTCCGGTTTTGTGGTTTTATTGAATGTATTTGGGACCGATTACTTGCTTGTTGGCTTGGTGGAAGAAATAATGCACAAGCTACTTTTCTAAGACTTTTCTAGGACTTTCTTTTCTTATCGTTGTTCTTCCTTGCTTTTTAAGTTTGACTTTCATTTTTATTTTTATTTTTATTTTTTTCCTCTTCTCTTCTTAAGTGACCTCAACTATTACAACGCCACATTGTGTTTTGTCGGCAGTTGAAACCAGTATTCCAGACATTTAATTTCCCTGATGATCTGCCAAGCAAGTAACTGCTTGGTAGTGAAACACGTGTAGGAAAAAACATTTAATTTGAATAAATAGTATTTGTAAGAAAAAATATCTTTAATGGTGATCATTGGTGTCTTGAAAGGAATGCTTTGGTAAGCCTTCATAAAATCACATATAAATGCTCTGTACTCTGTAATCGAGTATCATCGAGCTTGTTTTTTATTGGAACAACCCCGGTTTTCACTGAATGATCTATTTTATAAGTGAAAAATCTAAATCTATATATATATATATATATATATATATATATATATATATATATATATATATGTATGAGGGTGTATATGTGATTGTATGTGTGCGTATATGTATGTTTCTGCATATTGTATATTCTCTGATAAATAAATAAATGTATACACACACGCACATACACACGCGCGCACATATATATATGAAGAGATCGAATGCAAAACACGATAAACGCCATTTTCAAAATCACGAAACTGTCCTTACACAAAGTGTTTCATTTCAACACTCGACGACACTCCAAAACAAGGTATTACATTCTATGATACCGAAATAGTTTCATTTTGATTTGCATTGAACACAGCTTTCATATATATATATATATATATATATATATATATATATATATATATATATATATATATATATATATATATATATATATATATATATATATATATATTGGGCATTTAGATCTGTATGGCTAGGTTTCCTTCCTCCTCTTATCTACTTACCTTGTTGGTACCAAAGGTACTAAGCTTTATTTATTTATTTTTTTTTTTATTTATTTTTTTTTTAAATGCAACGTTAATTCTTATATAATTTTATTGCTAGCTACCATATTGCAGAATGGTTCTTAGGGTTAGTGTTTAGATAGTATTATTATTATATTTATTTTTTATTTTTTCATTGTTATAATTAATGTTATTTGATATGCAAATTACCATATAATACGGTAGTCTTAATAATATTATTATTTTATTATTATTATTTATTTATGTATATATTAGTACAATATCAAGCTGAATTATTTCGACACTTGATTATAGGGCAAATGGTAGTTTAATCTGTACCATTGGAGAGCCATGAATATTATAACTGTCCTGTTTTTAAATCTCCGAAACAGTTACATGGTAAACAGCGGATGATCCCCGTGTTAATATTAGACGCTTAAGGTCTCCTGTTTTTGTTTCACTCTTAGAGACTTAACCACCCCTTTTTTTTTTTTTTTTACTCATATTTTTTTTATTTATTTATGAATTTTCCAACGAATGTGTAGTCTGCAATATCTTGGATTTAGCTAGTTTCTCTGGGAATTTAAACTGCATTTTACTTCTTTTTTGTTGTTGTTAAAATGACTTAAAGCTTCTTTAGACTATATATATATATATATATATATATATATATATATATATATATATATATATATATATATATATATTAAAGATGCTTAAAAATGAACTTTTTTAAATTCATACCTATTAGGGACCATGCGTTATTTACGTTCAAATTTAAGACAGACATTACACAGTAAGCCCACCCAACATCGGACGCCACTTCAACAGGACCAGTAAGAAATCTTACAAAAAAAAGCATAATTCCATTTTATTAGTTTAAAGTTCTGATGTTCCGAACGAAATGATTAGAAAAAAGTAAAGATAGCAAAACATATTTGGATTTTAATAAAATATCTGCATCTAACACATGCATTTTGTAAAGCATTTCGCTTCTTCGTTTAAGTTATATATATATATATATATATATATATATATATATATATATATATATATATATATATATAAATATATATATACATATGTATATATATACATATATATATATATATATATATATATATATATATGTAAAAATAAAAATTGAATAAAAGATAAGCAAATAAACGACATGCAAAAATAAACTTAAAAACACATATTGAATAGTTCTACCAAAATATTTCGATTGTTAAAATACAATCATCATCAATCGGTAGCAGAACTTTAGTTAAAAACAGAAAAGTTTTTAAATTTATACAAAGAACGCAATTTGGGGGAAAATAGTCACGTGTAATAAACAGTAGAAAGGGAGAAAGTTACACGTGACTATTTTTTTTTACATTTTGTCTGAAACATTGTTTCTTTTATTCCTCATATATATATATATATATATATATATATATATATATATATATATATATATATATCTATATATATATAAATGACGGCTTCCGAGGCATCTTAACGTGCAACCACCAAATGTGTTTCAATTCATCTATTCTCCTGTCATATCAACTCGACCATAAATTGCTTGTCCGCAGCTGATTTCAAATGTGGCTCTTACATCTAACCAGTGGTATATCGATCACTTGGCATTGGTCGCAGAAATAGTGCCGGCATTCACATCAACTTGAAACGTGGTCGCCTTTTCAATATGACAAATTAAATGTAATATATTGGACATCTGCTAATTTCAAGTTTACCATGCTACGCCATCTTGTAATATCGTCGGCGATGCCACCTCAATACATCACGTTTGATCTTGCTTACTGATATCGGAGTTTGCTCTTTGCATGCTTAATCCTGCCAATTCTCAGATGTCATGCTTCTAACTGACAACGTAAGGATAGGGCACGGTTATATCAACGTTTCCTTCGCCATATTGTATGAAGTATTTCCGAGTTGGAAACATTGATTACTTCAAAATATATATTTATCTCATCAGGGGGGAAGATTGCATGGCGGTTACACATATAAAAAAAAAATATCAGAACACTACTTGAAAACTCGCAAGTTGAAATTCAGTCAAGATGCTGACCTTGGCGCAAATATGGAATATTTAACGAATCTATACGATTAACAGAATTGGAGTTATTCCTCAAATGAATGTGACCTTGACCTTTGATCTATCTATCTACAAAGAATAGCAGTTCTAGCTCAGATCATGACTAATAATTTGAACAAGTTTAGTTACGATTCATCAAGCGATTTAGACGCTTAGATGGATGCCAAACAAAAACAAAACAGGGAATAACAAACAAATAAACGCGACCGAATATTTAATCTATTTGACCGACATGACTATGTTTATATTAAATCCATGTTTAGGTAAATGAAGTAAATTTATGTCAAAACTTCGTGTGTACTTTTTTCTAATAAAACTATTAACTAAATGTGTTTTGCGATAATGGTCCTGCTTAGCGTCGTATACCGGATGCAAACTAGACAATACATCGTGAATATTCTTTAGGGGCGTTTGTCATAGAATAATCCTGGTTTTCCTGAGAATACGAAGCGATAGAATGTAGGAGGAATGAAGTTAGTCAAACAATTGAGTGGTGGCTGCTTTCGGTAGAGTCTAGATAGAAACTCCGAAGACACAATGTGTGTTTTAAAATGATCTGACTTTGTCCAAGTACTTGAAAAATCAACCAGTGTGTTTGATAATGCATTAGTGTTAATATACACTTTTCTCTTATGCGCGTTGATTTTCACCGATATAGTAAATATATATATATACATATATATATATATATATATATATATATATATATATATATATATATATATATATATATATATAGGATAATTTTATTTACACAGACATGTACAAAATCTGCGACACTGGCATGTCGATGTTATCGATCAACAGTTACTATAAACTGAGATCTCATCAGGTAGAGTTAGGATCCGATCTTAACCTCAGATCATATTTGGAAAGAATGAAAACCTCTCCATTCTCTCCAAATATGATCTGAGGTTAAGATCGGATCCTAACTCTGCCTGATGAGATCTCAGTTTATAGTAACTGTTGATCGATAACATCGACATGCCAGTGTCGCAGATTTTGTACATGTATGTGTAAATAAAATTATCATATATAAAGCTCTATTTTGATATTGAGCACTTTTTATGAACCCGGTTAAGATTCTCTGGATTACCACCCTGTGGATATTTTTCACCTGGGTTATTACCATTATTATATATATATATATATATATATATATATATATATATATATATATATATAATATGTGTTATACATAAAGCATTGACGTTACCTTGTTATATATATATATATATATATATATATATATATATATATATATATATATATATATATATGTATATATATATATATGTTTTATTTTATCAAGTTCAAATATATTCAGTAAAACCAATGTTTTTTCAAAAGTGCGTAGAGCTTAAATATACTTAACATTGGTGGCAGTCGATGCTTGTTAATTTGTGTTTCAACGCATTTACGTCTTTTTAATACATATATATATATATATATATATATATATATATAAGCAAACATTGTTAAACATAACAGAATTATACAACTTCATTTACCTTTTTTATTTTTTCAATTTTATTTATAATATATTTTCCTGTAAACGAACAATAACATATGTTCTATATGCATCACACACGTTTTAAATCGTTCGTTGACAAAAAAACCCCTAAAACTGGCGAAAAAAAGTAAATTTAAAAAATCAGCCGAAAACGCGCATGTAAAGTCAGTTAGACGACAAAAGAACGAACCAGAACTATTTCAGTAAATACGTTCACAATTTAAATTCAGTCACGCCAGAATTAGCGTCACAATACGAATTGTATTACGTTAAGCATTTTTAAATGTTGTTACTCGTTTCATAAGTAATTTTATGAACTGTAGGATGCTGTATTTTTATAGAAATACTTTCGAGCATTTTTAAATAATAAAAATCGTTTCAGAATGTGTTATATTCCCGTTGTAAACTAAACTTTGTATTTATGTATATTTGCATGCTGATGAATTGAGCTACAGTTAACAAAGTGCATGGGCAAGTGGCGTGAGAGGGTATTGGTTATAAAACCAATGTAGCTAGTTTATTATTATTATTATTATTATTATTATTATTATTATTATTATTATTATTGGAGTCGCTCACTTGATTTAGTCAGCCATGTTTTGATCTCAATAACTTTACATGTAAGACTTTGAGGAGGGAGTGAAGTCTTTTTCATCACAATCTAATTTTTGGGATTTGTCATAGGCGTAAGTGAAACGTTTTGTAATCGAATTGTATAATTTAATTACTACCAGGAGTCAAATGTAGAACACACGAATAACTTAACATTTTTCCAGGATCAATAATGGTAAGATTAGTTTTTTTTTTACTTTTGGTAAATGGTATATACTAAATCGCTTCGGACTTTATCAACATTATTTATTTTCATGTCATTACAAAATAGGGTGACAAGAAATAAAGAATTTACTGGTAATATTTGTTTTACTAGGCGTTGTTCGGAATCCAACAATTGTAACCCTAACCCTAACCCTAACCCTAATCACTTTCAGTATATCTCCTCGAGATATTGACTTCATCAACACTACAAATATTCTTACTATGTTACACAGATGGGGGTGTAACATAATGAGAAAATAATCGGAACCACTTGCTTTACTCAGCCTTGTCCAGGATCTAAATTTGTAAGATTACAGTATTACGTTTAGTAACTGACATATATTAACTCTTTTTGGGCTGTTGACTTAATTAAAGTTACGTATGTTATAAATATGTTAGAATTGAGAGGAAGGGCAAGAGGTTAGGAGTTGAGCATTAAAATAAAAGTAAAGTTATAGACTGACCGAAAGTGAAACAAAGGGTTTTGAAGATGTATGGGTAAATGGGTGAGAGGAAAACAAAGAAACATAAAGAGATGACTACTAAGTAAAGTAGTTTTTTGTTAAAAGATTTTACTATTACATTTGTTGTATTTAGTCGTTTCATGCCTTCTGACTATCGCCTTTATCAACATCATTTACCTTCATATTATTACCAAATGGCGTAGGGTGACAGGAAATAATTGATTTACAGTGAACATTTGTTTTCTAGACGCTGTTCGGGATCAAAAATTGTAAGATTATCGTTTCAGTAGTGGGTATATAGTATATCTCTTGGAGATATTAACTTCATCAACATTACGTATATTCTTTAACATGCTTATATAGAGTGGGGTGGCAAATAATTAGGAATTGATCGGGGCCATTGGCTTTACTCAAGGTTGTCCAGGATCAAAAATTGTAAGATTACAATATTACGTTTAGTAACTGACATATATTAACTCTTTTTGGGCTGTTGACTTAATTAAAGTTACGTATATTATCAATATGTTAGAATTGAGAGAAGAGACAAGAAGTTCGAAGTTGAGCATTAAAATAAAATTTAAAAAATAGGCTATGCGAAGGAGAAATAGAGGGTTTGGGAGATGGATGGGTAAATGTGTGAGAGGGAAATAAAGAAAGATAAAGAGACGGCTACAAAGAAAGGGGTGAAAAGTAGAAGTGTTGTTAACAGATTTGGTGCATACAATTAAATTACTTGTATTTAGTCGTTTCATGCCCATGATTGAATTTACTTGCAATTGGTTTAGCGGCTTGTTTTAACTTTATGCGATTGTTTTAATAAATTTTATATTTTTATTCGCCCGAAAGTAAAGTAATTGTGTAATAAACGTAGACAAATGTACGTTTTGTTTTCTCTAAAAATTATCTCTTCGACACAAGAATAAGTAAGTATTGTAAAAAACAGAGTTACCTCCCATTTTTTTTTAAATGGTTTATATCCGAATACAATCTAACCAGATAGTTTATTTTCTGAAAACGTATACACAGTTTATTTTACTTAAAAATGTCGATAAATTTTCGACAAATCAAGACAGATATTCAGAATTAAATATTAATTTTGTCGGACATCAATAGAAAGAGAATAAAATCCGACTGGCATACGTTTATGTATGAGACTAGAAAAGAGATTCGATGTATTTAAAAAAAAGTTAAATTTAAATTATCATAGAAATGAAAACCATGAAGATTGTGAACAGGATTACAGTTTGTCAAATAGTAACCATTACTTAATCTTCCCGCGGCAAATAGTGAATGAGTACAAATTGCGGTACGCTATACGTAGAAAAAGAAGTGACTTTATTGAAAAGAAAGAGACATCATTGGACGCGCTGTGATATCAATCAAATATGACAGCTTTAAAATGTCAAACGGTACAACCTTTAGAATGACAAGAATCAAAATAATTCAACATGAAATGTGGCATTCAAAACTTTTTCTTACAAATTTATGCGTCCAAAAATGTTACGTACACAATACTCAGACGTAACATAATACACACACAATATATATATATATATATATATATATATATATATATATATATATATATATATATATATATACATACATTTTAATATATATATATACATTTACATATATACATGCATATATATATATATATATACATATACATATGTATACATATATATATACAAATATATATATACATATATATGTATATACATATATATACATTTTCAAATGTATATATATATATATTTACATATATATATATATACATATATATATACATCTACATATGTATACATATATATATATATATATTTATATACATATATATGTGTATATATATACATATATATATACATATATATATATATATATATATATATATATATATATATATATGAAATGAAAATGGAATAAGCGGAAGACCTAAAAAGCTCAACGTTTCGCCCAAATGTTATATGAGCTTCGTCAAGAGCCAACGAAAAAAATGCAAAAATGACAAAAGACGAGAAAGTCTATAAATTATGAGAAACATATATAGTGGTAGGGTTCATGTAAAGAGGGAAGATATGTAAATATGTATAGAGTCAAAGATAATTACATAACAAAAAAAATGGTAACGGGAAAGAAAAGAAAAGAATAAAGAGTAAAAAGGGGGTCCAAAGGAAGACTAATTCAAAACTCATGGAATCAACTGGTGTCTAGATATATCTTGTTTTCATGAATAATTGCTTGTGATAGGTTAGGGAAGATAAAGTAGAAGCCCATTCTCTGTTTAATCGTATTTGTGGAAAGGGCTATGAGTGCAGATTCAATTAGTCGACGTGTTGATTTATTATGTATTATATTGATTAAAGTAGAAAGAACCCATATAACATTTGTTCAGTTAAACAGTTAAAATTTAAAACCTAAAATAGAAATACAAGAAACCACGTGTTAAAATAAATTCGCCTACTGTATTGACAAAACAAAAGAAACAGGATATAGGAAACTCCATTGTTAACAAACAATAGGATTGACATAGGAGCGTCACCAACAAAGCCTTTGTTCGCGGGAAGCCCAACGATTGGCTGAGGGAACAACAAATAATCTGATTGGTTAACTAGCAAGCCATGTATATAAAAACACCTGACAAAAATAACTCCATGCATTTAGCCTGACGATTCCCCCGAGGATGAAACACGTGAGCCTCTGTGTAGCTTGATTGCCATATATATTTTCATTGCTTACTACCTAGCTCTACTTACGTATCGAGCACTGTTGAAGTAAATACTGAAAACTGATACATAAAAAATTATATCTCTTTATAATATTTTATGTGGATACATGAAGTACTAATATATATATATATATATATATATATATATATATATATATATATATATATATATATATATATATATATAGATTTAGATTTTTCACTTATAAAATAGATCATTCAGTGAAGACCGGGGTTGTTCCAATAAAAAACAAGCTCTATGATACAACGCCACATTGTGTTTTGTCGGCAGTTGAAACCAGTATTCCAGACATTTAATTTCCCTGATGATCTGCCAAGCTAGTAACTGCTTGGTAGTGAAACACGTGTAGGAAAAAACATTTAATTTGAATAAATAGTATTTGTAAGAAAAAAATATCTTTAATGGTGATCATTGGTGTCTTGAAAATAAATGCTTTGGTAAGCCTTCATAAAATCACATATATATATATATATATATATATATATATATATATATATATATATATATATATATATGTATATATATGTATATATATATATATATATAATTAACTTGTTACCAATATCCAGGGGGTATGAATCCGAAGGAAGATAAAACAATTCGAGAGCACAAAAAACACCCTAAGAAAGCTTAACATGTGGACAGTTGTCTTACAACAGGACGGAGCTCCTCCGCACTATTTGGTTTTAGCTCGAGATTTTTTTAGCTTCAACATTTCAAGAACATCGTGTGATTGGCCGAGGATACGGAACATCAAGGTCGCTTCGTGTCAGCCAATGAGAAACCTGAAGGCATGTGTATGTCATCGATTTCGGCCAAACACAATCTTAATGAGCTCAAGATTACATCATGTCAGAGGTGAATGAAGTTTCATGTGATTAACGTGGACGTGCCGTGAATAATTTGATTGAAGAAGAAGGCGGTATAATTGAACATTTGTTCTAATGTTGAATACTCCATTGACTCTGCGTTCTTTTGATGACATTTAGTTTCATTTAATATCATTTAATATACAAGGTTTCTTTAGCCTATATATACATATATATATATATATATATATATATATATATGTATATATATATATATATATATATATATATATATATATATATATATATATATATAGAGAGAGAGAGAGAGAGAGAGAGAGAGAGACAGAGACAGAGAAAGAGGGAGAGAGAGATAAAGAAAGAGAGAGAGATTCGCCTATATATATATACAAATATTTATATACATATATACATAAATCTACAAACTTTTCTCCAAATCTACAACCTTTTGCTATTTTGCTATCTGCACTATAGCGCCCCCTTTTGTCTTCGGCAATGCCTACTCAATACTGCTACAATTCTCCCTCTCGGCCATTTATTTCTTCATCCCCAACCTTTCCTGTTATTTCTTCGTCAATTTTCAAAGTGAAATGGAACAGGTAGTATTCATTATAAATACCACATTACCGAATTTTATCCTCTGACGACAAGAGTTTCATCTTTGAAAAACCATGGTTTAAGGATTAGTGTAACTCATTGCATCTAAACTTTCGATGTAATTAAATTTGTATCAATTTTATGTAGTTCTATGTAATTTTATGCAATTGTTTATCTTCATCTTTCCTACTTTAAAATTGACTGCTCTACTCAACGTATTGAGCTTTACTTTATCACGATAGATCACTTTAACAATAGTTCACTCATCGTTAATTATATATATATATATATATATATATATATATATATATATATATATATATATATATATATATATGTATAAGTATATAAATAATAATAATAATAATAATAATACATTACGCTTACGACTACTATGTGATATTGTAATTTGCATATATAATACTACTAATTATAACAATAATAATAATACTTTTAAAAGCGCTATAATACTTTTCTCATCTCGATCTAAGATACACCCCAGACTCTGATCCTATTCCTTAAGACAACATCTGGAAAAAACCGCACTGAAACACTGCAATCTACTCCGCCATTGCGATCCTGTTTAAGAAAAATGTTTCATTTTTTCTACACTTCACTCATATTTC
>OY744535.1:94050352-94057852 GCA_963556195.1 Sepiola atlantica
GTTTCGTAAGCTGACATAAAAGTGGTGCAAACCTACTTTGCTAAAGAAATGGTTTCACTTCTTGTGGGACAGGTATTCTTTGAGTAAATATATATTTTGTTTTAAATTATTGATGAGTTTTGACCATATATTTAAATATAATTAAACACGTTTTATGATAGGAGTACTCGTTTTACGTGAAAATTAGCTGAAAAATTCACCACACTTATTTTTTTGCTTATTTGGTTCAGTGGAATCTCAGAAATCAATGAGTTGCGTCGTGGGGCAAACCCTAACACTCTATATGAGATACATAGTTATCTGAGTGTTCAATTAGAGTCTTGCTTTACGCCTGAAAATGTAGGTGAGTAAATCAGTGTAAAACAGTTATATTCCTATCCCCAATTGACCTAAAAACTATGTTATAGTGTACCTCTGTTGTGGTCTCCTGGTCTCACAGATTCCAGGAAAAGAATTCATCTAGTCTGGTGGAATATCCAGCTGAGTTACTTGAAGTAACAGCACTAGGAGAAGTTACACTATTCCTCGTATGAACCGTGTCGAGGAGATGCTCTTTTAGCTTCGAGATTCCGCCGGTCTGTGGGTTTTTCCTGTGCAGTTCTAGGAGGTCCACCCTCCCAGGCTTCGCCTCCCCTCTTTGGGGAGGAGTAAGTTTATTGCTACCTCCCTGATGCGCCCCTACCGGGGATTCCGACGGAGCTGTCGAGGCAATTTTTAATGGCCAGAGTGCTCACCTTCTCGGGCGCTGGCTTTTCAAGCTCCACTTTCCCGACCCGACATTTGGTCACATCTTCCGTTGTGGAAGTAAGATAAAAATGGCCTTGTGCCTAACCTCCTGAATAGGAGGTTAATAATACTATGTATTTTTTAAATATTTGCTAAGGCTTTACCCTTAATGTGAAGTATCCCCATGTCAGGTTATCCTGACAAACCCTTGTACATAGACACTGACGATATTCGAGGATGGTGTGTACTAGTAAATCATTCGAATTACATTGTATGTGTGCGTGCGTGTTATGTTTGTGTGTTTCTATAGAAAGAAACTCAAGATAATCTACATTGAATATAAAATTGCATTCTTATGTAAAATTTGCAAGAGAAAGCTGTTTTTGACTATTTCTTTTAAAATAAACGTTTTTAAAACATCGGTGTCCTGCTAGATGAAAAAAACTGCATTCGCGACATGACGATACGTGGGTAAACGGAGTACACAACTATTATTAAGTGGACATGCCACAATCTAAATATATAATGAATTCATAAACAATAAAAAACAAACATCTATCCGAATGTTAAACAATTAAACATTTGTCTAATAAAATCAAAACTGGAAACTCGGTTTAGAGAAAAATGTAAAATGTATAACTTGAAACACTCAAATGATAAAAAAAGATGGCGGCATTTGAAAATATTAATAAATTGAAATGGAAAAACATAAAAACACACATTTCCGAATCGTATAATTTTATGAATAATAGAAGATCAAATTCTAAGCAACCTCGATAGACATTAATCAATATAAAGTCTATTACTTACTTAGTAAAAAACACGAAATCCTAGCAAAGCTTAGACACATTGTGCAATATAAACGTTTTGATTTATATCCTCAATATCGTGTAAAGTATATTATAATCCTTAATATAATTTACTTATGTAATCACTCAGATTTATCACAATCGTTTAGAATTCATATATATATATATATATATATATATATATATATATATATATATATATATATATGTATATATATATATATGTAACCCCCCTTTTTTATAATTTTTATTTATTTTTATTTTATTTACTTATATATTTTTTATCTGTCTATGAATTTTCCAACGAATGTTAAGTCTGCAATATCTTGGATTTAGTTAGTTGCTCTGGGAATTTAAATTGTATTTTACCTTTTTTTTTTTAAATGACTTAAAGCTTCTTTAGACTATATATATATATATATATATATATATATATATATATATATATATATATATATATATATATATATATATGAAGCAATCCAACAAAAGATATAAGCGTCAACTAATATCTTATAATTAGTGAAACATCCGGATAAAAACTGAAGCTCAATATACTGGATAGAGCATTAATATTATAATATAGAATGAAGTAATAAAATAAGGTGCCAATCAAATTTCATTAGAATTCAAGGTTCAAGCAAAGTATCTTAAAGTCCTTAGCTCATGAGTTTTCAAAAATAATTCTTCTACTCAGATGACCATTACCGCAGTTATACCACTACAGATAATAAAATTAAACTTTGAAAATATATAAAAATATATACAAAAATACATAAAAATATATAACATCAAATATATCAACCCAAAAACATACTTTTTTGTTAAATCTATACAATCCATCCAGGTCATACAATTTGAAAAACATAATCAGGAAAGCCATCCAGAGGGTTGACTGAAGATCACTCCATATATTATCAGGTTGCAAGAAGTCAGTGGTTGCGAAGAATGAAATGAATATGGAAAGCTTTGAGTGGGTACCATTAAGGCAGCAGTGAAATAGAGAGAGGTGAAAATATTAGTAAATTTGAATTAGGGTGAAAGAGAGGAAGGACGGGGTGTACAGGTTTTTGTCAACCCAAATTTTCGATGTACTTGTATGACATTTTTCTTTAAATTATCATCCTGAGGAAAACTTACAATAAAGACGAAACTTTGTTGAATATATAAAAGAATATCTCTTGTTTTTTTCCTTTTTCATTTCCCATTACGTCAGATTACTACCATCGTTTTTTTCGCATATATATATATATATTTATGTATATATATTTATATATATATATATATATATATATATACACATAAAAATATATATATATATATACATATATATATTTATGTATATATATATTTATATATATATATATATATATATATATATTTATATATATATATATATATTTATATATATATATATATATATATATATTTATATATATATATATATACATAAATATATATATATATATATATATATATATGTATTTATATATATATATTTATGTATATATATATATATATATATATATATATATATTTATGTATATATATATATTTATATATATATATATTAATATATACATATATATATGTGTATGTATGTAAATATACATACATACACATATATATATGTATATATTAATATATATATATATAAATATATGAATATACATAAATATATATATATATATATATATATATTTATGTATATATATATATTTACATATATATATATTAATATATACATATATATATATGTATGTATGTATATATATATATATATATATATATATATATATATATATATATATATATATATACAGAGAGAGATGGATAGATAGGCACATTTTATAGAAGGCTTGAAGAAGGAAAAGGTTATCGAAGATTTTCTTCTCTAGAAATTCTTAACAGAAAAGAAAGGCCAAAAAAAGAAACTTACATTTCGGTTGCTTTAAATGGTAAATTAAAAGATGGGAGGCAGTCTCAAGTTCTCGTTGCATTTCGTTTGTAATTGTTCGCCCGTTTTCTTTTCAGTTTTCAGCAGATTATGTTTGTTGTTGATGCAATAAAAGAATATGATAGCGCGTTAGGCACTAACATGCTGCTATGAAATTGCGATATATGGGACATAATCAGTAAACAAACATCCTCTACTCTTTAATGAAGACCAACCTCCATCTCTCTATCTCTCTCTCTTTCTCTCTGTCTATCTGTAAACTATTCTTTTTTCTAATATTGGGTTCTGTGCGCCCACCTGTCAATAGACGAGCTTGTTATTTTCTTCCGTGAATTTCTGTAAGATGTGGTGTTAAAGGCGCTGATGAAGAACATTTTGGAGTGGCTTTTGTTGATTTTTAAAAAAATTACAAAATTAAATAAAGTATTCCCCAGAATGTTTTGGAAACGACCGTACGCCATAATAGACTTGTTGTTCTAATTCTTGGAACAATTGGAATCTTATAATTCATTAAATCCACTTATGTATATACATATATATATATATATATATATATATATATATATACATATATATATATATATATACATCTCTCTCTCTCTCTCTCTCTCTCTCTCTCTCTCTCTCTCTCTCTCTCTCTCAGTCTGTGGTGCTCCATGTACATATATGAATAATTCGAATGCAAATCGCGATAAACGCCATTTTCAAAATTACGAAACTGTCCGTACAAAAAGTGTTGCATTTCAACACTCGACGACATCCCAAAACTATGTTTTACATAATATGATACAGAAATAATTTCCTTTTGACTACAATTAAAATCAGCACTTATTCACAGTCTAGATTTAATATATTCGTTTTTCTATTGTTTAAGATCTTAATTTAAACGAATAGGATTTATCGCGTTTTGCGTTCGAACTCTTTATATATATATATAATTGCAGAATGGTTCTTGAGGGTAGTGTTTAGATAGTATTATTATTATTATTTTATTATTATTATTATTATTATTATTATTATTATTATTATTATTATTATTATTATTATTATTATTATTATTATTATTATTATTATTATTATTATTATGTATTGATGGGAATTTAAACTGCATTTGACTTCTTTTTTTTTGTTAAAATGACTTAAAGCTTCTTTAGACTATATATATATATATATATATATATATATATATATATATGAGTGGGTGTGGGTGTATATATATATATATATGTGTGTATATATATATATATATATATATATATATATATATATATATATATATATATGTATATTAAAGCAGGTCATGTATATACGCATACAGACATGAACACACAAGCAGACATACGAGGCCTGTCTAAAACGTATCCGACCTTAAGAGATTAACAATAATATTTCAAATACGTGACGGAGTTGAAACTCTCATCCCCTTCAACGTAGCCCCTTTGCGCTTGCACACAATTAGCGTACCGATCCATCCACTGCCGGAAACACATCTGAAAGTCGCGTTCTTCATAATCACTTTTTTTTTTACCCCCTCTCAACAACGGCTGCACTTTTAGCCGTTTGGAGCCTGCCAGAACGATTGTCACACTCTCAGCTTATGTGCGGCCATTTTTGATTCGGTTTAACCACTCCTGTATCTGTGTTACACCACCGGATCTTCTCAAAACACCTGGTGAATCTAACGCGACGGTACAGATGAAAACCATTCATCAATTGGAATAAAGCAAGAGAGAGAGAGAGAGAGAGAGAGAGAGAGAGAGAGAGAGAGAGAAAGTATTAGTGCAATTCCAACGAAGGAAAAGTATATATGTAAATGAGTAAGGCTACCAACATTTGTAAAATGTTATTTTCAACATATATTTAATATTTTATAATTTTATAATTTTATATAACGCGTTTCAAGCGGTGGTCCGCTTTCATCAGATATGTAAATCCATTTAGCGGACCACCGCTTGAAACGCGTTATATAAATTTATAAAATTATAAAATAACTAAATATTAAATATATGTTGAAAATAACATTTTACAAATGTTAGTAGCCTTAGCCATTTACACACACACACACACACACACATACACACACACATACATATATATATATATATATATATATATATATATATATATATATATATATTAAAATAAACATAGTTGGAGTATCCAACAATCGTTTCAGAACCTGCTCGGCTCTTATTTTAATATAAAAGCTCTAATATATATTGAGCACTTTTGAAAAGTAATGGTTTTGTTCATTTAGTTAATATTTTAACTTAATTAATTATATATATATATATATATATGAGAATTAAAATACACACACATACACACAAACATATATATATATATATATATACATACATATATATATATATATATATATATATATATATATATATATATATATATATATATATATATATATATATGTATGTTTGTGTGTATGTGTGCCTATTTGAATTCTCATACGAAGCAATGTTATTGGTTCAATTAAAATAGCAAAGCTGGATACGTACCTGTTGCCAAAAGTTGACATGAAAGAAACGAAAAGAAAAATATATTAGTTAAATGTATATACAATATATTCGTTGAAAATAGAAAAGACATTTAAATTTATAAATACATAGAAATTAACAGGAGTTAAACTAGGGAAACACGTACAGTTATCCACATCATTTCAATTCACAGATTATTATTTCTCCTCTTTCCTTTTTCCCACCTTTTTGTTTTCTTTTCACCATTTTTCTGTTGTCCCCCTCTCTTTAATTCCAATGCCACTTTTGTAAATTTGACAGTAACACAGGATCAACTGATATTTGTTTTGTTTTCTCTGTTTTTCTTAACCGTCATTTCTTACCTTTCTTGTTCATGTCTGTCTTATTTTCTCGTAAAAGTTCAAAGTAGCATATTTTTTGCTCTATTTCGGATGAAGATATTTGATGATGAAGACGTAATATAAACTCTCTTCATACGAGTTGATTTGAAAGTTTTATCTAACCGCTGTCTCATTTTCTTTCTTTTCTCCCCCTCTCTCTCTCTCTCTCTCTCTTTCTTTCTCTCTCTCTCTTTCTCTCTCTCTCTCTCTCTCTCTCTCTCTCTCTCTCTCTCTCTCTCTCTCTCTCTCTATATATATATATATATATATATATATATATATATATATATATATACCTTCTTTGTACTATAGCAGGAAAAATCCCAGCAGAGTGCTCAGTTAATGAAGAATAAAAGTTTAAAATTAAAAATTAAGAGCGTAATATTTATTTATTTTGGTACAGAAAAATTAGTATAACATTCGTACCGTCGGTTTACAGCACAGAAGGACTTAGCCATCCGGCTCTCATCAGCTTCTGTCGTCATCTGTTTCGGAAATGTGAAGTCACGTGTGACTCTCGTTTCGACACGTTATTTGCTTAGAGTGTTTAACCTTCCTAACACTAAATTTAAACAAACATACATAACACTCTAAGCAAATAACGCGTCCAAACGAGAGTCACACGTGACCTCGCATTTCCGAAACAGATGACAACAGAAGCTGAAGAGAGCCGGATGGCTAAGCCCTTCTGTGCTTGAAATCGACAGTACGAATGTTGTACTTATTTTTCTGTACTAATATATATATATATATATATATATATATATATATATATATATATATATATATATATATATATATATATGTGCAAGCATCATTGAAGTCCACGTATATATATTTCTTCAATTAATTAATTAATTAGACCATACGAAGAATAAGAACCTCGGAAATTGAAAGACGATAAGAGACGAAATTTCGTCTACAAGTTGAGCTTGATAATGAAACTGTGTTCGTCTGTTTTCCTCAATATTTTCTTAAAATAAATATTCTCCTATATTAATATTTATTTAATATTTATTTTTTATGAACGAACATTTTTAACAAGTTTCGTTCTTAAATGTTTTCCTGTCATAATTTACACGAGGGCAGAATGCATACTAAAATCTTATAGGGTGCGTCATTTGTTTTTTCAATAC
>OY744535.1:94065352-94087852 GCA_963556195.1 Sepiola atlantica
ACTTTTAGAGGCGGCGAGACATACAGGCATTCAACTTCTATAAGGGAAGGAATGATGCATATAAAGCAAGTGACGTCACGTTGTGTTAGTACTACCATTTACAGTGCTCTACTTTTTTACGAGGAGCTTCAAATATAAATATTTGTTATTGTTTATTTATCTATGGACGTATACGTTTCGTCTCTTTTCAATCAAGACTCATCAGCATAGAAGTATGACTATTCACTACCGGTCGCACGATTCGAAACCCTGGACCACAAGTATTTTTACACCCAAATCCAACGTCGTTAACCGATCGGCCAACTCTGAATAGCTTATAAACAATATATATATATATATATATATATATATATATATATATATATATATATATATATATATATATATGTATATATATATACATATATATATATATATATATATATATATATATATATATATATATATATATATATATATATATATATATATATATATGTGTGTGTGTGTGAATGTATGAATTAATGACTACATTAGGCAGGGATCGAGACGCCCTGTCCGATACATGTACGACTTTTTATCGCTTATGATGCTACGTTACTCTGTTATTGTTTTTACTGGCGATTGGACACCGGTGTGTGTATTCATTTTTTTTCAACCGTTGTTTTTAAATAATCACCTAAAAATAAAAATCAGAAAGTTAAATAACCTTTTTTATTGAAGTATATAATAAATACTCTTTACTTTATGTGCAAACAAATAAAATGAAAACAAAAAATTATTTCACTGCATCATGGCCAATTAAGAACGTGGTCGATGAATGTAAAAACGAAATGGAAAAATATGGCCTCATTTTTTACGGCAAGTGCACGCTAGTTGATAAATGTATGATGGGAAATGCGTTTTTTGTTTTGTTTTAGTTTCGAAAAAACCCTGGAGTTAAATTCAATTAGCATCTCTATTCTGTATATGTGCTCAGCTAATGCATTCATATCCAACCCTTACTAGGGCAACACCCCCACGCATGTATTCACCGGTGCAGTCGAGGGAAAACATTGGTCGTCGGTCTATAAACGGATTTACTCTGGTAATGATTCAAAAGGTTTAATTTGTTAATTGGTTGCGCTGAAGCATCGGCGTCTACATCTTGCAAGGTCGATCGGCCATGTGAGCCGCATAAACGGGTTCATAAGTCCGTGAGAATTGGTCAGTGGTCACTTGGAATTAGTACCGCTCTTATGTCAACGGTCATCCCATGGAAAATAGACAGATATAGCTCCCAGCGCTGGTCGCTTCGAGTTTCACGATCTGCATCTAAACATAGATTACGACTTATAAAGAAACTGCCACTTGATGTTTATCCTAGTAAAATTACGTATCCAAGTAAGATACTCGACTGAGCTAAAGTCTCTGGTTACTCATGAAGACATTCACAGCACAAATAAATGAGCATGTTAACTATTTACACAATACCTATATATATATATATATATATATATATATATATATATATATATATATATATATATATATATATATAGTATAATTTTATATTATACAAACATTATTGGTTACATATGTGCATACATTTTTCGGTTGTACTTTTCTATATCTTCTTTGGTCTGAAGAGGTTGGCTCTCTGTGAAGAGTACAACCGAAACATGTATGCACATATGTAACCAATAATGTTTGTATAAATAAAAAATTATACTACAGAACAGTTCTACTTGTTATTGGGCACATTTTATAAATATTGGAGTTTCAACGGATTTACATCTACAGAAACTAATGCAATACATGTACCATGTTTATATATATATATATATATATATATATATATATATATATATATATATATATATATATATATATATATATAAATAAACCAGACACCCAACAAAAAACACTCTCGCCTCCGCCCTTGAGGCTCTCCTTCACAAATATCCGGGGTCTTAGAACCAACATCAACGACGTAGAAATCTTTCTCCTGACAAACTCCCCGGATATCCTAGCTCTAAGTGAAACAAACCTTCAATCCTCAATCTCCTCTCACCACTTTGACATGACTGACTACCTCCCACTCTACCGTAAAAACTCTGACAAACATATGCACGGAACCCCCCCCCCCCTGACTAGAGAACATAGGGCAGAATCAGCTGACCAAGACTACATGTGCTTTAGATTGACTATACATCACAGCGTCAGTTACTTATATTTCTTATACCGTTCCCCGTCGACCCAGGACTGTACTCTGCTAAACCCTGTCTCTAAAAGCATAGATAGGGCACTCTTAATTGACTCGAATGCCCAGATACATGTATTTGGGGATTTTAATGCCCACCACCGCGACTGGTTGGGATTCACCAGCCTTACTGACGCGGCTGGCAACTCTACGTATAATTTCTCCTTAGCTCACTCCCTCTCTCAGACTGTCGATTTTCCTACCCGCATCCCCGATCGATTAGACCAACAAGCCTCACTTCTAGACATTTTCTTGACCTCAATGCCCGAGGCTTGTGTGACGAAAGCTTATAGCCCACTCGGGAATGCTGATCACCTTGTGCTAATGATACATATCACCCTAAAAAGTCGTCCAAAAGCTGATGAACCGTTGCTCAAAACAACGAGATACTACAAGCAGGTTGATTTCGAGTCAATCAGAGATCACATCAGTGACGCCTCATGGAGGGAAACCTTCTCACTCTCTGCCAAACAGTGTGCAAACGAATTAACTGAATGGGTCAAAGCAGGCATTGAAGCCTATGTCCCCATGCGAAAATTCTTTAGCAAGCCTCACTCTCCCCAATGGTTCACCTCGGAATGTGCAGCTGCCATTTCTAAGAGGCAACAAGCATTCCGTAAATTTGGCCGCCATAAGTCAGCTACTAATAGACATACATTTATAGAGTCAAGAAATAAATGCAAGGCCGTGATAGGTGAAGCGAAGATAAGGTATAATGAGTTAACAAAAAAACGCATCCAGTCACAGAAACTAGGTACTCATGATTTCTGGAAAATCTACAATAGTGTAGTGAATAATGGTCAATCAACGATTCCTCCACTATCAAACAACAATGATGTCGCTTGCACGGCCACTGGTAAGGCTGAACTACTTGCCCAGCGCTTCGCTTCTAACTCTACTTTAGACTCAGATAACCATCCCTCCCCAAATTCCCATTGTGGACCGAAGTCACACTTGATAACCTGGTCATCACCTCATCCTAGGTCAGAGACATCATAAAAAACCTTGACACCTCCAAAGCTTGTGGACCTGATCTTATACCAGCAATAGTAATAAAGAAATGCTCTGCTGAACTGGCCCCTGTCCTCTCCAAACTCTACAATAAATGCCTAGCTGAATCTTGCTTCCCCGACAGCTGGAAAATTGCCTCTGTGATACCAGTCTACAAGAGTTCTGGGAATAGAACCGATCCTCACAACTATCGCCCAATAAGTCTGCTGCCGATCTTTGCAAACATCTTCGAATCCTTAATAAATCTAGCGATAGTAAGGCACTTAGATAATGCTAAACTTCTATATGAGCGCCAGTATGGATTTAGACAAGCACGATCTACTGCGGACATCATAACGGTCATCCCTGAACGCATTTATCATACACTTGACAAGGCAGGGGAAGCTAGGGCAGTAGCGCTTGATATATCCAAGGCCTTTGACAAGGTATGGCATAAAGGGCTTCTCCTGAAAATACGCTCATACGGTATTACTGGACAATTACTTAATATAATCAGATCCTTCCTAGACAAAAGAAAAATCAAGGTTGTCCTCGATGGCCGTTAATCTAAGCAACATGACATAAATGCTGGTGTACCCCAGGGATCTATCCTTGGACCTCTGTTGTTCCTGATCTATATAAACGATCTCCCTGATGACATAGTGTTTGAGATTGGTTTATTTGCTGACGACACCACGCTTTACTCTCGCCATGTTGGCAAAACCGACGCGATCCTATCCGAGGCATTGGCTGAATCTTTAGAAAATGACCTCCAGGCTGTAGTGGATTGGGGTCACAAATGGTTGGTAACTTTTAATGCCGCTAAGACAAAGCTCCTTTCCTTCAATAACTACAAAGAACCTCTCCAACCACCGATTGTCATGGCTAATAAACCCCCTACCTGAGAGTTCATCATTCAAACTCCTCGGCCTAACCTTCACAGGTAACATGAATTGGAACATATACATCGAAGACATTGCCAAGGCTGCCGCAAAGTAGGTTGACTCCCTCTACAGTGCTAGTAAACTCCTCTCACCTGACATTATCCTGTATCTCTACAAAGCCACCATCCGCCCATGCATGGAGTATTGTTGTCACATCTGGGCTGGTACATCATCTACTAGTCTCGCCCTCCTTGACAAGTTCCAAAAAAGAATCGCCAACCTAATAGGTCCCTCACTGTCAACCAAGCTCCAGTCCCTGTCCCATCGCCGCAATGTAGCATCTTTGTGTTTGTTTTACAAATACTTAAATGGATTATGCTCCGATGAACTGGCTACTCTGATGCCCCCTCGACGTAACTTCACTAGACTAACTCGATAATCAACTAAATCTCATTCATTCACTGTGGAGGTCCCCAGATAACTTCTTTCCTCGTGGTGCTGGCCTCTGGAACTCCCTCCCTGCCTCCTGTTTCCCCGACACCACAGACATGCAGAAGTTTAAATCTAATGTAAACAGACATCTAGCTGCGCAGATCACAATCTAGGTTGACTGTCCCCTACCTTATCCCCTCTTTTTTCTTAACCCGGTTAAAATTCTCTGGATTACCACCCTGTGGATATTTTTACCTTGATTATTACCATTATACATATATATATATATATATATATATATATATATATATATATATATATATATATATATATATATATTATGAATGCGTCGTTGAAGACCGCGGAGTTTTCTTTCTTTGCTATCCTTCTGGTTAATTTCTCGACACGGCGAGCGATTCGTCGGTTTTCCGAAAGCGCTCGAGGAATGACCCACGATAAAACGTAAGGTTCCATACTCCACCAATTAACACCAGAAAACCGATGAATCGCTCGCCGTGTCGAGAAATTAACCAGAAGGATAGCAAAGAAAGAAAACTCCGTGGTTTTCAACGACGCATGTATAATAAATTACTTGCTACCGAAATATACATATACACATATATATATTTTTTTTTAACATAGTTCACCCCAAACAAGGCAGGACGCCACTGTATACGTAAGGGGCTACTGAGAAGAAAGAAAAGGGGAGAAGGTTGGGGGGGACAACCTAAACTGGGATCTGCGCAGCGAGATGTCTGTTTGCATTAATTTTAAATTTCTGCATGTCAGTACCGTCGGGGAAACAGGAGACAGGAAAGGAGTTCCAGAGACCGGCAGCACAAGCAAAAAAGCTATTAGAGTAGAAAGCTCTCAAGCATCTGGGGACCTCCACCGTGAATGGATGGGATTTAGTTGATTGTCGAGTTTGTCTAGTGAATTTACGTCGAGGGGGCACCAGAGTAGCCAATTCATCGGAGCATAATCCATTGAAGTACTTGCAAAACAAGCACAAGGATGCTACATTGCGGCGATGGGACAGGGACTGGAGCGTGGTTGACAGTGAGGGTCCTATTAGGTTGACGACTCTTTTTTGGACCTTGTCAAGGAAGGAGAGACTAGTAGATGATGTACCAGCCCAGATGTGGCAACAATACTCTATTGACGATGTGTTGTTTTTGTTACGATTCAAAAATTATTCGACTAAGAATTTAACTCATTAATAAAACAAATACAATTTTCCTTGAAAATCTATCCATATCTTATGATACTCTTGTTTGCTTGTCACCGTGCACATTTTTGTTTCTTGAATGCTATAGATGCTGAAAATCACTTAATCCAAACGGAAAATGATAACTAGTACGAGAAGGCGAATGTTATACTCGCACTACCCAACGGGAAATGATTTAGTATATACTCATATATTTAGTGAAAAATACAAGTTTAAATGAATTTCATAATATTTTAAGTAAAATGCTATTTAGAGTAAATGTGGTATTGTGGACTGACGATTCTAACGAAGAGTAGTATAGTCATTTTTATAATTTCCATCACTTCATACCAAGGAGTATTACGACCCCCTCTCCATTTTCCCCAAACTTTTGCTGAACTTGTGTCTAATTTGTTCTGAATGCATTTTTTTTTTAAATTTGCAAATAAATAGTTAAAATTGTATTATCTGTTTTATAATTCCGAAGAACAACCGAGACCTCAACAACAAAACAGTTGTACGTTTAGCCTTTGTACTTATGGATGCCCAAAACGACAATATTCAGAAACAAAAAAACAACATTTTCCTTGTGCTTTCGATCGACATATAAGCCTTATGATCGTGTTTTCGATTTTCATTAAATAATTAAATAATGTATCGTGTTAATCCGCTACATTACATGTCATTTTGTTAGAGCTTACATGAAGCTAACATCATAATCTTTTTTTGTAAATACACGTTTTTTTGTTAATATAAATAAAAAGTAATGTCTTCATTGAATATTACTTTTAAAAAGTGTAAAAAAAATGTTATTTAATAAATATATAAGTTAGGTAAGCATGAGAAAAATTCTAAAACGTTTTTATTTATTTTATTCAATTTTTATTAATATAAATAAAAAAAATATGCATGTAAAAATTCCGTTGTGTAAACTTTATGTAATGTGTTTATTTCATATTACGTAAACAAAAGTTATTGACATAGATTACATTTTTTTACTGAGATTATTGTACTTTCGGACATCCATACATACAAAAGCAAAACGTACAAATAATATTTTTGTGGTCTTACTTGTTGTTCCGAATTACCAGCTGTTTTGTTCTCAGTAAGTGTATGGGATCATTCTAGAATTAAGCAATGTTTACTTTTGTCCCAATCCAGAGATAGCTTTTTAAAGGGAGCTGGAACTTCCCGACATAAACACAACTTTGTGTCTAACTCTGTCCTCGAGTGGAAGCATGTAAATAGGGAAATAGTTTTGTTTATATGCATTTGCGTGTTATTATATTAAGTTATGACCGCCCGTCAGTTTGTGTGTCAGACTTTACTTTTAAATAGAAGTGTGGTCGTCAGCCCACGTCGGTATTCAATTAGCCACAACATCCTCCCAAATTTCATGGTAAAACGCGCATTTGTTTTAAATAGTAAAGTTGTACGTTCGCTAGTACATATCTCAGGATTAAGATTCACAGGGCGACGTAAATATGTATTACGAGATAGGTGTCATGGTGTCAGCATATGATTTAAGATGTCACCTGAAACTTGTTGTATTTTAGAAAAGGACATCACATTGTTCACAGATAGGCACAAGAGAAATCGGGAGTTTGTTTGGAAGCTGTGAAATTTAGAACGAATGAAAAAGAAATAACTTGAGAATCGACGATAAACAAGAATATGTACGCTCACTTGCGCAGCAAAGGTCGTGTGGAGACGCGATTCTGCCGTAAAGCATTATCAACACGATTGTAAAAATACCTTTCCAGGAGTTTTTTCACATCAGCGCCAAGTCTATGTCCAAACAACATGCAGAGAAAGCTGTATTATATGCGTTTACGTCACATTAACCCAACCGCAGCATTTAAGTCGGTGAAACATTCGTCGAGTATTGGTGACGATAGCTATCATATCAAGGTTTAAAGTCGCTTTGAACGAACACTAAAACAGAACATAGACCTGCACATCTTCGAAATATCGTTTCACAGGGTTTGCTTAGCTTTACTATTTTTTGCCAATAAATGAAAGTTGTTTTAATTTGATCTGATTTGTTTATTATTTTCGTTGTGTATTTAAAAACTAGTTGTTTTAAAGTCCGACGAAAGGAAAAAAAGAAAATCAGATACTCGTTGCTAATCGATTCATATCAACTAAAACTCTGTGGAGCGTGTTATCTTCTCATAATGCACACTATTAAATATGTACATGCATGTTTTAGATGGTAACCATATAACTTCACAGTAGGGCGTAGTGTAAGTAGTGCGAATAGGCGAATAAATTGATCTGAGTGAAGTTTGTAAGGAGTGCAACAAGGAGAATGAATTCATTTGAGAGCAAATAGTTAGAAGTGCGAATAGGCGAATAAATTCATCTGAGGGCGAATTGTAAGAAGTGCGCAGAGGCGAATGAATTCATCTGAAGGCGAATTGTAAGAATTGCGATGAAGAGAATGAATTCATCTGAAGGCGAATTGTAAGAAGTGCGTAGAGGCGAATGAATTCAACTGAAGGCGACGTGTAAGAAGTGCGATGAGGCGAATAAATTTATCTGAAGGCGAATTGTAAGAAGTGCGAAGAGGCGAATGAATTCAACTGAAGGCGAATTGTAAGAGGTGCGTAGAGGCGAATGAATTCAACTGAAGGCGAATTGTAAGAAGTGCGAAGAGGCGAATGAATTGAACTGAAGGCGAATTGTAAGAAGTGCGATGAGGGAATAAATTTAACTAAAGGCGAATTGTAAGAAGTGCGATGAGGCGCCTGAATTAATCTGAAGGCGAATTGTAAGAAGTGCGATCAGGCGAATGAATTAATCTGAAGGCGAATTGTAAGAAGTTCGATGAGGCGAATAAATTCAGCTGAAGGCGAAGTGTAAGAAGTGCGAAGAGGCGAATGAATAAATCCGAGGGCGAATTGTAAGAAGTGCAAAGAAGCGAATAAATTCATCTGAGGGCGAATTGTAAGAAGTGCAAAGAAGCGAAGGAACTTATTGGAGAATGCATAGCATGTTGTACTAAGGGTCGAATAACTTGATGAGCGCTCAAAGAGTGGGGGTCTTTCTTTTATTGAAATGGTTTCAGACATTAAAGGACTTGATTAATAGAGCTAAAAATACTATTTGAAGGTAATAACCTCCGATAACTGTTAGATGGATAGATTGCGACTTAGAAAACAACCCTTCTTTCGTTGTCAGAAACATCGTCCATGGAATGTAAGAACTTAAGGGCAAAATAAGGTAAAAGAGAGTTACGAGGCTTCCGAGAATTAAGTAGACGAGGCGATTTACTAAAAGAAAGGGCAAATCCTGATTAGTGCGAGGAGGCGAACCACTTAATGGGAAAGCAAATAATGATTAGTGCGAGTAGGCGAATAACTTGATGAGAGGGCAAATAATGATTAGTGCGAGTAGGCGAATAACTTAATGAGAAGGCAAATAATGATTAGTGCGAGTAGCCGAATAACTTAATGAGAAATCAAATAATGATTAGTGCGAGTAGGCGAATAACTTAATGAGAAGGCAAATAATGACTAGTGCGAGTAGCCGAATAACTTGATGAGAGGGCAAATAATGACTAGTGCGAGTAGCCGAATAACTTGATGAGAAGGCAAATAATGATTAGTGCGAGTAGCCGAATAACTTAATGAGAAGGCAAATAATGACTAGTGCGAGTAGCCGAATAACTTGATGAGAGGGCAAATAATGACTAGTGCGAGTAGCCGAATAACTTAATGAGAAGGCAAATAATGATTAGTGCGAGTAGGCGAATAACTTAATGAGAAGGCAAATAATGACTAGTGCGAGTAGCCGAATAACTTAATGAGAAGGCAAATAATGATTAGTGCGAGTAGGCGAATAACTTAATGAGAAGGCAAATAATGATTAGTGCGAGTAGCCGAATAACTTGATGAGAGGGCAAATAATGATTAGTGCGAGGAGACGAATAACTTAATGAGAAGGCAAATAATGACTAGTGCGAGGAGACGAACCACTTAATGGGAAAGCAAATCCTGATTAGTGCGAGGAGACGAACCACTTAATGGGAAAGCAAATCCTGATTAGTGCGAGGAGACGAACCACTTAATGGGAAAGCAAATCCTGATTAGTGCGAGGAGACGAACCACTTAATGGGAAAGCAAATCCTGATTAGTGCGAGGAGACGAACCACTTAATGGGAAAGCAAATCCTGATTAGTGCGAGGAGACGAACCACTTAATGGGAAAGCAAATCCTGATTAGTGCGAGGAGACGAACCACTTAATGGGAAAGCAAATCCTGATTAGTGCGAGGAGACGAACCACTTAATGGGAAAGCAAATCCTGATTAGTGCGAGGAGACGAACCACTTAATGGGAAAGCAAATCCTGATTAGTGCGAGGAGACGAACCACTTAATGGGAAAGCAAATCCTGATTAGTGCGAGGAGACGAACCACTTAATGGGAAAGCAAATCCTGATTAGTGCGAGGAGACGAACCACTTAATGGGAAAGCAAATCCTGATTAGTGCGAGGAGACGAACCACTTAATGGGAAAGCAAATCCTGATTAGTGCGAGGAGACGAACCACTTAATGGGAAAGCAAATCCTGATTAGTGCGAGGAGACGAACCACTTAATGGGAAAGCAAATCCTGATTAGTGCGAGGAGACGAACCACTTAATGGGAAAGCAAATCCTGATTAGTGCGAGGAGACGAACCACTTAATGGGAAAGCAAATCCTGATTAGTGCGAGGAGACGAACCACTTAATGGGAAAGCAAATCCTGATTAGTGCGAGGAGACGAACCACTTAATGGGAAAGCAAATCCTGATTAGTGCGAGGAGACGAACCACTTAATGGGAAAGCAAATCCTGATTAGTGCGAGGAGACGAACCACTTAATGGGAAAGCAAATCCTGATTAGTGCGAGGAGACGAACCACTTAATGGGAAAGCAAATCCTGATTAGTGCGAGGAGACGAACCACTTAATGGGAAAGCAAATCCTGATTAGTGCGAGGAGACGAACCACTTAATGGGAAAGCAAATCCTGATTAGTGCGAGGAGACGAACCACTTAATGGGAAAGCAAATCCTGATTAGTGCGAGGAGACGAACCACTTAATGGGAAAGCAAATCCTGATTAGTGCGAGGAGACGAACCACTTAATGGGAAAGCAAATCCTGATTAGTGCGAGGAGACGAACCACTTAATGGGAAAGCAAATCCTGATTAGTGCGAGGAGACGAACCACTTAATGGGAAAGCAAATCCTGATTAGTGCGAGGAGACGAACCACTTAATGGGAAAGCAAATCCTGATTAGTGCGAGGAGACGAACCACTTAATGGGAAAGCAAATCCTGATTAGTGCGAGGAGACGAACCACTTAATGGGAAAGCAAATCCTGATTAGTGCGAGGAGACGAACCACTTAATGGGAAAGCAAATCCTGATTAGTGCGAGGAGACGAACCACTTAATGGGAAAGCAAATCCTGATTAGTGCGAGGAGACGAACCACTTAATGGGAAAGCAAATCCTGATTAGTGCGAGGAGACGAACCACTTAATGAGAAAGCAAATAATGATTAGTGCGAGGAGACGAACCACTTAATGGGAAAGCAAATAATGATTAGTGCGAGTAGCCGAATAACTTGATGAGAGGGCAAATAATGAGTAGTGCGAGGAGACGAACAACTGAGCGTTTCTTCTATTGAAGTATTCTTGTCTTTTAGAAAATTTCGTTATTCTGTTAATCTGTCTGTCAGGCTAAGCTTTCAAATACACTTTTCATCGGAAAACTTTCATTTCGAGTTGATACAAACACACCCCCTTAATGTTCTTCAGCAACACGTATTACAACATGTTTAGTTTGTCCTGTGTTGGCCCGCAGGTGTTTGGGTGAATCTGACGAGTCTTACAAAAAACAAGTAAGGAAGATGTATTCCAATGAGCATTGCACCAATTCCCGGAATAAGCGCACAGGAATACAATCCTGTTTCGTAGACACCAATGTGACTAGCACACGGAACATCTTCGCAGGTGTTTGAAACAACTTGCAGAGCGTTTGGGGAAAAATGGGAAACAAAAATATCAGCCGATTCAAACATATACGATTAGTAAACAAGTCGTTAAACTTTTCAAAACGATTTGTTTTCAGGTGATTCTACGACAAGTCAACACGTAAAAAGATTACGATATTTCGGATAGCATAAGTTTATTTTGAGTTTCTTTTTAAAGGTATTACATTTCTAGCAGGTTTACCCGGCGTTGGTTGGAGATCAAATATGTTGAACTATTAGTGTTGCGTCTTCATTTATAAAGATTTATAAAGGGTAACCGGGAGTTTGTTAAGCAACAATGAAACTAGTCGACATCTCTGATAACAATATAAGAATATTATTTTATTTTGTTTCTAGATTGAGGATTGATAATTTATAACATTTGGGTTATTCGGACTACTGTTTTATTATCAGTGTTTTTCTCACAACGTTTCGGCCGCTGCAACCTTTGTCCTTTTTCAGGTGTACCTTTTACATATACACACAGTGATATGTAGTAATAAAATTAGTGATATACAGTGATGAGTAGTGCGACTGCACGTTAAATACAAGGATCGGTTCAAATTCAGTTCTAAGTGATAGTGATATAAAGGTTAAAGATTCAATCCTTGGTGCGGGCGATACGCAGAATTGCAAATTACTGACGAAAGTATGCTACCCCCGTGGATTAAATAAAGGGTTCCGTTCGACAGAAATATTGCTAAGTGCAAAAAGATGAACCTGAAGAAAGCCGTTGTTTAAAACAATTGTGTTTTCCTATATTTAAAATTTAGCAACCATATGGAAAAGAGCATAACACCCAACAAGATAAGAGAACAAAATGCACCCAATTTAATCAACACACATTTTATTTATCGATCCAATCAACAGGTTTCTAGACTTTGTTTTTGGAATTGAAGAGTTAATATTACTTTCTATCTATTCTACCTTGATGCCTTCTTTCCGTTAAAAAGTTTATATTTTACTTACAAAAAAACCCACGGAAAATTCTACACATGCCACTACAATTCCCACATGACTAATTTTAAAATAAATGGTTCCAAAATCAAATGGTGTCGTATTGCCGATTAAAAAATATGATTTTAAATAAATACATTGCAAAAGGTGACTATATTTCATTGATTCAAAGAAGATTTACTTGATGATATTTCAACGGATAAAATAACATAGAACATTGGTTTAAAAATAATTAAATTACTAGACTTAAAATTAATAAATTACTGAGATACATATTCGTTTAATTTGTTAACAGAATAGTAACATTGCAATTATGTTAACGGTAGAACAAAGTTATTCATGACTTCATAGTATTGCCCCTGACAGACATTTAGTATTTCAAAACGAATATTATTATTAACAGTAAATAATACAGATTGTCGTAGAACGCACCATGGAATTTCCAAGAAGTCTCGCTAGTACTAATATAAAAGTGCAGATTAAGTAAACAATGTAATAGATAGTTACAAGTTGGGTAACTGAGTTGTAATGTATACGGGGAAAGGCCTAGCTGTAGTAGTTCACATCGAGACTAGCATTGTCGTTGTGGTATCTTTTAAAAAAACTATTTTAATCCCAAACAAGGTTTGGATGAAAATAGTCGGTTGGGGTCAGATTTTTTAGGGAGGATACACGATGTTTGTTCACATTACAATTAAACTTCTGCGTGCTCTCAATGATTAGGGAAACAGAGATCATGGCGAGAATCCCATAAGCTTACGAGGAAGATTAAAAAGTCTTACGACATCTAATAAAATCTAAATGAATGGGGTGTATTTTTTTGCTAGACGTTTTGGTTGGGAGTATTTATGTTTGGTGTACGAATGATACAATAATAGCAGTTATATAGCAGTGTATATTTGTAAATATGAATTCAATAGAAGTTTAAAAGAAATTAATTATGTAAATTGTAAAACCCGTCTGGTGTGTGAGCGAGTTTTTCTAACAGTATATAATGAAGTTGAAAGATTATTATATTAAGGAAGTTTCTCAACTCTTTGTGGGTTCGAATCGCAGTCTCGTTTTCAAATTTATTTCTACTTAGTTTATATGTTATCTAATGTATGTTATTGTTATTTAATCTAAATTAATTAATTAATAGTTTCCTCATTCAAAGGTATGCAAAGATTATTGCTGATTGAACGCTGACTTGAAAAAATTAATTAAATAGTAATTACCCGCCCCGCCCCCTTTCTTACGTTTACAAAAATTCTAGCAAACAGACAGACAGACAGACTGACAGATAGACAGATAGACAGAGAACCTGCTCGTTAGGGGACATTCATTCTGGATATGATAGACATCGTCATTACCTCTTATAGGCTGTTTCACTAAAAAGAATCACGGACAGAGAATGCTGCCTTCCTTGTAATGAGGAGAAAATGATAATAGAGACGCAATATCGTCTTGAAATTTGGTTCTGCTTTGTTTACATGTTATCTTATGTTGTTTAATGTTATCTAATCTAAATTAATTATCATCCCCCCCCTCTCCCCGCCGCCCCGCCCCTCTCTTGCGTTTACAAAAATCTTCGTCGACGGACAGACAGAAAGACAGACAGACAGAAAGACAGACAGACAGAGAACCTGCTCGTTATATTACGAGTGAGTTTATGAGAGCAGATAAAGTGGACGTACGTGGCAACTTGTACAAGGATGCTACTCAAGATAGTTCATAGTGTAAAGAAAGGGTGTATCAGTACTTTTTTCTGCTAAACTCTTGTTTATCTGATACGGCAACTCGTTCAAAAATATATTGCGCAATTAGCAAAAAAAATAGCTTTTGTTAATAGCGTTAGTTTCTGAAATCTGCCTTCACAATAAGCTTCGAGGCAAAATAAATTTTCAAAAAAAATGGAATGAATACAAATGAAATTTAAAATCTATGTTATCTTTCTTAAAAATCTTACAATTTGCATATTTTCCTGCAGGGAAGAAGTTCGACATGACGAATCATTTTTTTTCTTTCATTGTCCTGTTTCTTTATTGAACGTGGCTGATTTCTCGAGAATTATATTTTGCGGTGATAGATTAAAAATTATATATTTGCAATTAGATCATGAGATTAAAACTCCATGCAATTCCTACCAAGTTTCGAATAGAGACATGTTGTTTTATTAGGTTGTCGCGCACCGTGGAAAACATAATGATGATCATACACAGATGTATTCAATATATATATATATATATATATATATATATATATATATATATATATATATATATATATGTTGAATTAAACAGATGTCTATAACTTATCGATACACTGATCAACCAGGGAGCTAGAGGTTTTCGAAATCCTCACTTTGATATATACCGAACTCTAACGTACAAACTTCAACCTGAACCCTGCGAAACGGATAATTCCAGCACCAAACTAATGCGCAGACAGGATAAAATGGACGTTACCAGCCTCTTATACAAATGTTTCGATTCCTAAACAATTTGAGTATTGTTCTTTTTCAAACATTCATTTTCAAAATAACAGCTGTTTTTATTTTTTGTTTTGACGAGTTTTGGTCATAATCCACCCTGACTTTACGCTCTCATCTAAACATTTGACTCTTTACCGTTTGCCCTTTTTAAATTTTTATTTCATGTAAAATTTTCAAAGTTAAATGTTGCCGATAATATTTAAAATTACATTGTCGGTTTTCCCTATCCTCTGATGAGAAGAGTTTATCTTTGAAACGCCATGGATTAAGGATTTGAAGCTCCTTGCTCTGAATTTTTGATGTTCTAATAAATATTGTATGTTTACAATATTTTATTCTGGTCCTTTATCTCTAAACTATATATATATATATATATATATATATATATATATATATATATATATATATATATATATATATATATATATATATATATATATATATATATATATATATGTATATATATATATATATATATATATATATGTATATATATATATATATATATATATTATTTTTTTACGTACATAAAAGTAATCCATGGACACGTGTTTCTGCCTCACAACCGTCATCATGGCTAACTTACACATAGATCGAACCCTCGATGTTGATGTATATAGTCAAGCGTTCTACCACTGGGCCAAGACGATTGTTATCACCCAAGTATGTAATGGTTACTATGTAATAATTTTTTATAGGTTATTTTAAGCTCGTTGTTATTGAGCTGACTATTATTTTTAATTGTTTCACTTCCTAAGTGATTAAGATGCAGAAAAACTGCATTATTAGTTGGCCTCATTTCAAAGGTCGATTTTTTTGTTTTTTATATATATATTATTATTTTACGTACATAAAAGTAATCTATGTGTTTCTGGCTCACAGCCGTCATCAGCATGGCTAACTTACACAGAGATCGAACCCTCGATGTGGATGTCTATAGTCCAGCGTTCTACCACTGGGCCAAGACGATCTGTGTAGAAATCTGTACGATTATGTAATAATGTGTTTATAGGTGATTTTCAGCTCGTTGTTATTGAGCTTACTATTATTGATTAAGATGCAGTAAAACTGCATTATTAGTTGGTTTGATCTATGTGTAAGTTAGCCATGCTGATGACGGTTGTGAGCCAGAAACACTGAGCTTTGTAAAGAAGTATTGGTAGGTTAAGTGGAACAGGAATAGAAGTATAGATGGGAAACTAGACGCACGAAATTATAACACTGATATTTGATTATTTTTGTTCATAAACATAAACTTCTTTGAAGTATATATCTATTTTTTTTTTAATATGTTCATTTTACCTTCGACTTTTGGCTCCAATTATTATATAGAGCTGCATAAGTCTTTTTGGATTCAGTCGTTTTTTTGTTTCATGTGTTTGTCATCTTTTAAAATTTATATTCTTAGTTTTACTTGTTACGAATTTGTGAAGAACATTTTTTTCTGCTGAAGATATATTATTGGCAATATGAATCTTCGAAACATGTGGACACAATACCAAAAACATTGTTAATGTCATAATGTGCTATTTTATTGAGTTATATATCTATCTATCTATATAGATATATATAGCTATCTATCTATATATCTATCTATCTATCTATCTATCTATCTATATATATATATATATATATATATATATATATATATATATATATGAATTAATTTGTTCGTGCATAATAGGAAGAAATGGACACGTGTTTATGGCTATGAGTCGTCATCAGCATGATAACCAGGGCAAGGATCGAACCCTTGATGTGAATATTCGTAGTCTAACATTTTCCCCCTCTCGACCATAATAACCTGCGACGCTTCTGTCAATAGATGTTTCTCTATGACGAGCTTTTTAATTTTTTCTTTGATTTTCTGTAAGACGTGTTGCTAAAGGCGCTGATGAAGCGACGTTTTGGATTAGCTTTATTAATTTATAAAATAAAATAAAGTATTTCCAAAATGTTTTGGAAACAATCGTACGTCATACTGTACTTGATTTTCTGATTCTTTGACAATTGTAATTTTTTAATTCACTGAATATATATATATATATATATATATATATATATATATATATATATATATATATATATATATATATATATATATATGAAATGTAAATGGAAACACCAAAAAGGATGTTTTTGTATATATTCATTAACGTTTCGTCTTTATATGTAAGACTTCCTCAGGATAATTTTAAGAAAAATGTCATGCAAGTACGTGAAAATATTGGATTGACATGATGGGTTGACGAGAAAAAGTATAAGCCACTACTGGGTGCGCAGGTCCGAGGTCCCGGCTTAGTGAAGTCGGTAGCATGGAATGACATTAATGAGGATGGTTCTGAGTGAAAAAGTGGAGGGGTGGGGTTGAACGGAAATAATGTGGATGGCTGTTAGTGAAGAAGTGGAGGGGTGGGGAAGAGGAGAGGAGACGGAGGCTCTGTGATTTTGGTGTGTGGGTAATGCCATGGTTTTAGAAAAGATTTGAAGAAAATGAAGGTTTTTAACAGTGGGAGGGGTAGGTGGGTAAGAGTGTGAGAGAAGTAGACGATAGGGTGAAATGGGTAAGGGGGAGCGGGTAAATTTTGGGTAGGTGTGACATTTTTGGAGAGTAGTAGGTTTTGACCAGCTGGCTATGTCAAGAATGTGTGGAATGAGTAAGTTAAAAGATTTGGATTCGTGGTGAATGAAAACACACACATTTTCATCCACCACGAATCCAAACCTTCGTTTTTATAATATATTCTCTCTCTCTCACACTCATTCTCTCTCTCACTCACTCTCTCTCTCTCTTTCTCTCTCTCTCTCTCTCTCTTTATATATATATATAGGCTTTGATAAGCATAGTCACAAATCAATGTGTTTGTCTCACTGTCCACCCTTCAAGCTTTTTAATGGCTATCCTCGAATGGCCTTTGGACTTTGATAAGCTGTGACTCATTAACACAGTTTTATCAGGACGTGTGTATCATTAAGTTTTATGGGGAAACATGTATAAATATATAATGATGTTTTCGCGATTGAAATGCAGTTAAAAATAAAATCGCCAAGACCTTAATGTTATTAATTAATTTTGTTTACAGCCAAAATAAGAACGCTTTAAAAATGATATTCCGATTTGTATTCAAGAAACGAAATATTTATATTCATTAGCCAAGGTTAACGATATTCACGCCGACATTACTGACTATTTCATTAATGATTAAGTGTTCACACTAACGTCAGATTTGGGTCACACATTTAATCACGCGTCCAATTCGCGGCGAATCTATTATACAAATAAAGGCTGATTAAAAACAAAATACAAGTCAACGGTAAAGTTTCTAAAAACTTTTTTTGTTATAATTGTACAATAGCTTTAATATGTCATGTTTATGAAGATGAAAAATTGCAAAGAAGATTTAACTCGAGTATATTTGGCAAAACTATTTCTTATTCTTGTGGCATTTTTTATAATCATCTTCTATTTGTGGTGTCAGTGTGTATTTATCGAGCTCGGAAATTTGTATGACGAAATCTAAACGTTGGAGAGTAGAAAGCGGATCTTGGGTTGACCTTCAAGAGTCTCGTGACTCTCGCTTTCTTTCTTTTGTCCTTTACTCCTCACATTCCACAGGCAATGTTTTTGACAAAGGGGGAAGAAGTGCTGCTTTCTGGGCAAAGATCTACCCATCTGACATATAGTGTGACCTTGAAGTCGTATATTTACCTCCTTTCATCAAGTGGCTTGATGCCTTGTCTGAAGTAATTTCCATGAGAACAAAAATCAATATAATTTTGAACCGAACCTTTTATGACCTTTAGTCCTCACATTACACGGGCGAGGTTTCTGACAAAGGGAAAACAAGTGCTGCTTTCTGGGTAATAATCTATCCATCTGACATTTATCGTTGGAACTTGAAGTCGTATGTTTAGCTATTTACATCAAGTGGCTTCATGCCTTGTCTCAAGTCATTTCCATGAGAGAAAAGAGAAGAGAAAAAAAACTTTAATATAATTTTGAACAGAACATTTCATGTCCTTTAGTCCTCACATTCCACAAGCGATGTTTCTGACAAAGGGAAAGCAAGTGCTGCTTTCTGGGTAATAATAATATATATATATCTGACATTTATCGTTTGAACTTAGGTGCATGCCTTGTCTGAAGTAATTTCCATGAGAAAAAAGAAGAAAAAACTTAAATATAATTTTTAACCGAACATTTTATGTCGTTTAGTCCTCAGATTACACGAACGATGTTTCTGACAAAGGGAAAACAAGTAATGCGTTCTGGGTAAGAATCTATCCATCTGACATTTATGGTGTGAACTTGAAGTCGTATTTTTAGCTCCTTACATCAAGTGGATTCATGCCTTGTCTCAAGTCATTTTAATAAGAAAAAAAGGAAAAAGACTTTGACATAATTTTGAACCGAACTTTTTATGTCCTTTAGTCCTCACATTCCACGAACGATGTTTCTGACAAAGGAAGAATACGTGCTGCTTAGTAACAATAACATCATGAAATGTTTCAACTGTGTTAGTCATTTAGGAACTACATTGTACACGTGCGAGTTACTATTTATTAATCGCAATGGTCTTAAGTGATCGAACACCTCGTGGGGTGTTCGCCAAGAAACAATGTTAAATGAACGATAGCGCTTAACTCACCCCCCCCCCCACAAGAAAAAAACAACAACGACACTTCCGCTTGCTTTTGGGTTACTAACCCTAACCCTTCCCCCTTTGTTTCCGTTTTTTCCCTTGAATCCAGTCTCATCGGATGTTTCTTAAAATACGGAACAACAACTAGTAGCCTTAAGATGCGCCCATTCATATAACACGCTTAGTGATGAAAACGGTATTCCAAACTTATTTCAAATCAAATTCCAAGAACATTCTTTGACATCTATACAAAACAACACAACACAACAATTTATAGCACCATTGCGAAGCACAATAATGGCCAATATTTTTTATTAACTCCTTCGATTGACTTGAAGTGGAAGTCTCACATCAAAGATGTTCCCAAAGGCGCTGGAAATAAATATTTGATCATTCTATTGCTCCAGAGGGTACATCACCCTGACACAATTCTCTACCAATGTAAAAGCCAGACACGTCGTAAGATGGAGTCCTGCTGCCACAACCGATTGATCTAACTCTGACTCTAATATAAGTAGAGCATTAGATTGCATCAGGAATCAGATAATTGCTGGGCTTGTAGAATAATCTAGTGATTTGTACAGCTCTTTCAACTGCAGATTGGATATGCGTTTCCCAATGTAGATAAGTACTTAGATACTGAAAAATATGCTATTTCAAACATAGTATGACTAACTGTTTTTTTATTTGTCTGTTTCTTTTAACCGTTATGAGGTCATACCAATTCTAGCATTTTTCACGAGATAATTCTATGTTAAAGAGGTTTTTGAGTGTGGAATTTGACTATTCGTAATTTGTCAATGATTTTGTTTGATGTCTAGATTATGTTCTTTTAGGTTTAGTTATATATATATATATATATATATATATATATATATATATATATATTTCAATATATATGTATATATATTTATAAAGGAAACAGGATATAGGCCAATCTATAGAAAACAGAACAATAGAACAGGATATAAAAAGTCACACTAACCACACATTTGTTCGTGTGAAGCCCAACGATTGGCTGAGAGAACAACAAAGAATCTGATTGGTTAACTAGCCAGCCGTGTATATAAAAACACCCTGCAAAAATAACTCCATGCCTTTTAGCCTGAAGATCCTCCCCCCGGGGATGAAACCGAGGGAGCCTCTGTGTAGCTTAATGTCCATGAATATAATTTCATAGCTTACTATACATACATACATATATATATATATATATATATATATATATATATATATATATATATATATATATATATATATATATATATATATATATGGACTATTATTTTAACCGCATTTCTTTTCAATTTTTAATGCTTGGTAATATGTTAATTAACGTTTCTATTAAGGCTAACTTGGCAGATGTTATTATTTTGTTAATACTATATATTTTGTACGGAACTGGTATTTGAAACTTAAAAGTGACACACAATGTATTTTTGAAGTAGTTTCGTGCAACTGAAATACGATTTATTTATACAACATGATCAGATCAAAATATTATTTTGAACCAATGCGTGACTGACCCTCGAAAATTGTATTTCAAACTTAAAAAGTGACAGCCGGGTAAAACTAAAGCCTGACAAACTGTTGTCCAGAAAGAGCGTCTTATACACATTTTTGGACGTGTCGGCGATAATTTATGCGTTAAGAAAATCGGGAACCAACCTGGGTGTCTTTTGCCTATGCCAGTCGAAGATACGTCATCAGCAATCAGTCCGACAGACTGCGGACCATTTTAGAGTTGATGACCTTACTTCTGTCGCGCTGAAGTATGACTCGGTGCAGTTCGACGAGGTAGACTCTCTTCGGCCTTACTTGTTCTCTTTTAGAATAAGTTAGCTAATCGCCTGAGGCGTCCCTATCGGAGAATGCTGAGGTGTTGCTAAGGAATTATCTTGTTGGCCAGAACGCAAACGCTTATTCTGCGTCGCTTTTGAATACACATAGAGGCCGGGCGAGCGCGAAAGGAAATGCGCATTCATAAAATGGTAAAATCTCACTCCTATACAAAATAAACAAATTTTAGAGTTTATATTTATTTACTCATTTGTGTCTACTGCCGAGTAACGGACTATTGTCTGCTCAAATCTTATAAAAATTCAAGGCTAACTTCAACAACAACATGATAGAAAATTCTCAATTATTAAAAGAAATGAAAAAAAAAATTTTTTTTCCTCAAAATAAGAAAACTCAAGCGTTCTTTACAAAAGATACTTTTTTAGCAAATTGTCACTTCTTGGTTTCGAAAAACATGGCGACTTTATGATTTTTGTATCACATATCCAAAAGAGAATAAATACGAACCCGTGTATTTAAAGCGTGACAGACCGGCCGATGGATTTTGTTTAACAGGTGATAGGACGCATCTTGCGTTTTATTAATTAGGAAATGGAGCTTTTAATCCGTGAAAGTAGAAGATCTGCTTTCAATGAAAAGAAAAATGAAAAAAGGTACCGAGAAAAAGTGAAAAATGTTTGTTTATGGCCTGGTTTATCTCCATGGAAACGGAACTCTCTTTATAGAAATTCGATTAGCGAGTTAATGGTTACACAGATTGGGTGTCACGCTGCCAGGTTGTCGAAATGGGGTAATTCCGTGGGTTGGAGCGGATTGGAATGTATGAGAAGGCTTTTCGGCCTAATTAGTAGGAATGGAACTCTGTTTCCAGATTTGC
>OY744535.1:94092852-94237852 GCA_963556195.1 Sepiola atlantica
GATAGCTGTGTTGACAAAATTTTCAGTTGATGGGGAGGTGTTTTTTTAATTTTTTTTTTTATATATAGTAACAGCTTAAGGGGTTATGAGTGGATTAACGGCTTTAATTTTTGAAATGTTAAATTTCTTTCCTTCTTCTTCTCTTTCTCTATCCCTCCACTTCATTCTCTCCAAATATGATCTGAGGTTAAGATCGGATTCTAACTCTCCCTGATGAGATCTCAGTTTATAGTAACTGTTGATCGATAACATCGACATGCCAGTGTCGCAGATTTTGTACATGTCTGTGTAAATAAAATTATCATATATATATATATATATATATATATATATATATATATATATATATATATATATATATATATATATATATATATATATATATATATAGTGATGTTACTATGGTAATGGTCCTCTGAGGAGAAGATTTATTTTTGAAAACTCATGAGCTAAAGACGTTAAGATACTTTGCTTGAACTTTGAATTTTAATAAAATTTGATTGACACCTTATATATATATATATATATATATATATATATATATATATATATATATATATATATATATATATATATATATATTTCGTTGTTCGGTCAGGCGTAAATTCAATATAGGATTTTCGTTTCTCACTCACACTTAAATTCTGAAATAGCATTCTGCTGGTCTCTCACGATCAAGTTTTAAATTGTATTGCGTTGCTTTGTTATGCTTTTGTCTGAAAGCACATTTTGTTGTTTCTCACATTTTCTTGCAATTTATCGCGTTAAACGCGCAGATTGAACAGACGCATCTAAAAGTGTCCGTCTTATTTGTAATTTTGTATTTCACAGTTAATTATTCGTCATCGAGTTTTTCCTCCTTCATTTTCAACCATTATTAGTTATTTGTAAAATCAAATAATCACAATAAAATACTGCGACACAAAAGTTAATTAATCGATAAATAAGTTTTTCCTATTACAGTTGTTAATAATCACAGAAATAAAGCAATGTATCACCTATTTGGAAATTAATTAATTAATTAATGACGTGATTAATTAGTAATAAGCGTGAAGCTTTCGTTAAAGCAGGAAATGCATGTTTATTATTTTATTTTGTTTTATGTTTTATTGACTCTTTTTCTTATTTCTATAAAACTAATATAAAGAAGCAGGAGGAGAATTTCAGAATAGACAATAAGAAGATGAAGAGATGGCGAATGATGATGATGCGAGAGAGAGAAGAGTTATAAGAAGAATTCGAGGAAGGAAGAAAAAGAAAAAATGATGACGAAAAGAAGAAGAAGAAGAAGAAGAAGAAAAAGAGTAGTAAAAAGAAGTTAAATTAGTCAAAAGGGAAAAGAAAGTGAATATAATGATAATAGTGCATATATATATATATATATATATATATATATATATATATATGATAATTTTATTTACACAGACATGTACAAAATCTGCGACACTGGCATGTCGATGTTATCGATTAACAGTTACTATAAACTGAGATCTCATCAGGCAGAGTTAGAATCCGATCTTAACCTCAGATCATATTTGGAATTCTCTCCAAATATGATCTGAGGTTAAGATCGGATTCTAACTCTGTCTGATAAGATCTCAGTTTATAGTAACTGTTGATCGATAACATCGACATGCCAGTGTCGCAGATTTTGTACATGTCTGTGTAAATAAAATTATCATATATAAAGCTATATTTTGATATTGAGCACTTTTTATAAACCCGGTTAAAATTCTCTGGATTACCACCCTGTGGATATTTTTCACCTGGATTATTACCATTATTATATATATATATATATATATATATATATATATATATATATATATATATATATTGGTAAATAAAAATTAGTACAACAGTCGTACCGTCGGTTTCAAGCGCAGAAAGACTTAGCAATCCGGCTCTCTTCAGCTTCTGTTGTCATCTGTTTCGGAAATGTGAAGTCATGTGTCACTCTCATTTGGACGCTTTATTTGCTTAGAGTGTTATTTATGTTTGTTTAAATTTAGTGTAAGGAAGGTTTAATAAGGTTTGAAAGAAAAGGATCAAGGTGAAAAGTAACAGTTGAGATTTAAACCGCAGAAGATTTAAAGATATATAAAAAAAATTAAAATGATAAAATAAAGTAAAAAAAAAATTAAAATAATGAAATAAAGTAAAAAAAAATAAAATAATAAAATAAAGTAAAAAAAATTAAAATAATAAAATAAAGTAAAAAAAAGTTAAAATAATAAAAAAAAAGTTAAAAAAAAATAAAAATAATAAAATAAAGTAAAAAAAAAAAATAACATAATAAAAAAAAATAAAAAAAAAAAAATAATAAAATAAAATTTAAAAAAATTAAAAAATGAAAATATCAATATTATGAAAATCGTATAATTGGCCGTTACTGTTTTAGGGGTCCAATGATGTGTCTTCTAAAAGAATTAGAGAGAGAAGATGGGTTTAAAGATTTAAGAGGTTTAAAGGAACAACATTAATTAAATTCGTGTTTAAATCTTTAATTTAAGGACTTAAATTCAATCCCAAAGGAATTTAAATAAATATATTATTCGGACGGGCTAATGGCAGTAACTCTGCAGGCTTTTTGAATTATTTGAATTCGGGATTTAACGTTATAAACTAACGTATACTGAATACTTATGGAGGTGATGAAATTTGTATGCTGATTAAAACTGGTTTAGAGATAAGAGTAAGGATTGAGTCGGCAAGATTGGATCTGTTTGGGAGATATGGGAGATTAGCATTATGACCGAGAAATGGTGGGGAGGTATCGGAGTAATAATAATGTTGTAAAATGGGGGTGTTACCCTATTAATGACTGGAGAAATATTTTTGGGAAAGTTATAATTATTGCTCTCTCTCTCTCTCTCTCTCTCTCTCTCTCTCTCTCTATATATATATATATATATATATATATATATATATATACCTTCTACATGTAACAAAAGAGCATATATAAATAAACGCGATTTTGTTACATTCCAAAGACCTATCCTTTACTTATCCTACAAATATTTTTTCAACAATGGATCTACTTACAATCATCTTTCTCGGCGTGTTAACCTTTACTTACGTTATAGCTAAAACATGTGTTGCCGAAATAATAAAACATAGTTTATAACTATAACATATATACAAATATATAGAGAGAAAGTGATAGACACGCATATATATATATATATATATATATATATATATATATATATGAAAATATATTTATGGCAATTAAGCTATACAGATGCTCCCGCGTTTCACCCCCGGTGGAATCTTCAGAGGAAAAATTAGCCTGAAGATTCCTCCGGAAATGAAAGGCAGGGGCCTCTGTGTAGCTTAATTGCCATAAATATATTTTCATAGGTAACTACTTAGCTCTACTTACATATCGAGCACTGTTGAAGCAAATACTGAAAATTGATACATAAAATGATATATCTTTATAAAATTGTATGTGGATACATGAAATAGTAATATATATACATACATATATATATATATATATATATATATATATATATATATATATATATATATATATATATATATATATATATTAGTTCCTAGACTGAAGATTGCGTTAGCATGAAACATCGATGTCTCTAGGTATTTAAATATTTAATATTTATTAAAAAAATAAATATTATTGTTTATCAGCCCCCCTCCCCACAAGGGCTGGGCACTTTCGAGTAGCTTTAATAACAAGCAGTACTAATAGCTATATGCGAGATCCGAACACCGTTTCGTAAGATCACTCTAAGCTGCCTGGTAAATGGCGGCCACGTGTCGCTATTTACAGTTAAAGTTACTCTTTATTTACTAACTAATTGACGATGGCCCTTTGGTTAAGATCACCGACTACTAATCAGTGGCGATTTGTGTTCGGGGTTGCGATGTCTCTATGTATTTAAATATTTAATATTTATTAAAAAAATATATATTATTGGATATATATATATATATATATATATATATATATATATATATATATATATATATATATATATATATAAGCATCTTCTCTTGCAGGTAAGTATTGCTCAATATCAGAGACAACTCATGCATAGATATCCTTTGGTAGATCCTTTCAATAGTCCGAATCAAGATCTTAGTTTCGGAGGGGAATTGGCTGATGAATTTGCCATAGTTTGCATTTGTTTCGCAAATACTTTCGGACCCATCTGGGTCCATCTTCGGGGAATGAAGTTAATCAGGTATACACCATGTGTTAGTATTTATAGAAGGTTTTTAGCGGGAATTATGTTCTAAGTGCGAAACTATATTTAGAGCAATAAACGTTTTAGAATATTATTACTGATAATAAAGTTAATTCTATTAATAAGGGGTTTTGGTTTTTTATATATAGGGCTTCTAATATATGGAGTTTTTGTTTGTTGGTACTAGATTTTATAATGTTGGTATTTTCTACTAAGAGTTTTCGGAGTTCCGGTCGGGGGCAGGAGTCCTCGTCACTTAAGTGTTGAGCTATGGCGCTAGTATCAGAAAAATGCATCGTCAGTCTTTTCGACAAAGTCGTGGTAGTCAAACTTATGTATATGTTTTGTTCTTATATTTAACAATATATATATATATATATATATATATATATATAGTAACATAGTAATCGATATATATATATATATATATATATATATATATATATTTATATATATATATATATATATATATATAGTTTGAATTTTTTGTAGTTAGGCAGCATTCCTTCTCTCATGCATGTTTGGTTAAACAGTATCGCCAGCTTCTGTTAATTTATTTTTTGATTCGTTATTTCGATTCGTCGCACGACCGATTTGGTATTGTCGTCCATGTTGTATAAAAATCGCCATATTTTCGCGAACGTTTTCGACCGACGTCGGTCATCCTCAGGTGGATGAATGAGTATGCAAAATTGTTTATTCAAGTAAATAAACCTAGTATCAACCATACTCATTATATGGGGGGGGTGCGAAAGTATGTTGAAGTGTTGTTGAAGTGGTATTGAAATGTTGTTTAAAACGTCTTCTTTATAAATTCACCAATCTTTTATTTTGCATACTCATTCATCCGCCTGAAGATGACCGACGTCGGTCGAAAACGTTCGCGAAAATATGGCGATTTTTTATACAACATGGACGACAATACCAAATCGGTCGTGCGACGAATCGAAAAAACGAATAAAAAAATTAATTAACAGAAGCTGGGCGTTACTGTTTAACCAAACTTGCATGAGAGAAGGAATGCTGCCCTAATTACACAAATGTCAAACTAATATATATATATATATATATATATATATATATATATATATATATATATATATACATCGATAGATAGTAAGGAAAAAACAAGAAAGTTAAAGAGAAATATTTTTTCAATGGTGGACGTAAATTGAATTAAGCATCTCCGCGCACTCATCGGTCAATTTATTTTATAGCCCTGACTGTTTAATTGAGAAGGTCGTAGAGGCAGCATCCGAGGATGATGCTGAGAGAAAGGATGTGATGTTGCCATAAAGGCTTGTGGGGAAATCACAAAAAAAACAAAACCGAAGCAAATAATTCAAACACTATCTAGCTGACATGATGCAAGCGAAACAGAAAATTACATCAAACCAAAAAAAAAATCGGCAAACAGAAAATTGCGAATGGCGCTTGATTCAAATACATTTCTCCTAAATTGATTACCGTTCCTCTATATAACATATGAGAAAAAGAACAAAAATGTCAACGATAATTTGTTTTCTAAAGCTTTTTGAGAATGCGTACAAAAACAAATATGGAAAATCTTCACATGGAAAATAATTTGCCTAAATCATCAGTTCAAGTCGGTTTTGTAAAATAATAAAAAAAAACGGTTATAATATTTTCTTACATTTTTCTTTGACCTCAAATGGTGAATATCTCGGAAAATGCTGGAATATTCTAGGTGACACAAAAACCAGCTTCCTACATGCAATAAACATTATTCTTCATATCCTTTCGCGATTCTCGAGATGGCGAGGTATATTATGTATTCTTGGGAGTGATCGCCCTAATATTCTCATATTTGTTATTTATGTTTTTACAAAATTTCCACTGATTTTCCAGCTACCGGTTTAATAGAATTACCCAATGTGGTCATATTCCCCTTTTTTATAATCAAGTATTTCTATCTTGTTTTTTTATTATTTCTGTTCTTTATTGTTTTTGATTTTTTTTTTTATAAATATAGATAGAGTGATAGAAGTGAGAGTGATACACACCGCAACAACTAGAGCGGGGGTCATTTGTTTTAACATTGCAAATTGCGGTATTTTATGCTAATTGTTAGGGTAAAGGTAAGGGTTAGGGTTAGGGTTGGGTTAGGGTGAGGGTTAGGGTAAGGGTTGGAGGATGGAACAGTACTATGAAAGGGTTAGGGTTAGGGTTAGGATTATGGTTTAGGGTTAGGGTTAGGGTTTAGGGTTATGGTTAGGGATAGGGTTAGGTTAGGGTTAGGGTTAGGTTAGGAATAGGGTTTAGGGTTTAGGGTTAGGGTTTAGGGTTTAGGGTGAGGGTGAGTGTGAGGGTTAGGGTTTAGGGTTAGGGTTAGGGTTAGGGTTTAGAGTTAGGGTTAGGGTTAGGGTTTAGAGTTAGGGTTAGGGTTAGGGTTAGGGTAGGGTTGGGCTAGGATGAGGGTTAGGGTTAGGGTTGGAGGATGGAACAGTATATGAAAGGATGAAGAACGATGTTTGATGAATTCACAAAACGGCTCGACAGATATCTTGTTGAAAATGTAAACATAACTAAATCCTTATTATTTAGATCATTCACACTATCTTGAATATTATTCTCGCAACGTTTCGGCCGATGTACCCTCCTTTCATCTTTATGTGTATTTTGTTGCAAGAACCCGTGGGGTAACGCATAACATGCTTAGTAAGAATACATTCTATGTAACAGTCTTCGGAAGATTGAAAGTCTTCAGTACGAGAGATACAAAAATTACAATGACGAATTACTTAAAATTTATACCTGCTCATGGCTGACGGAACGAGAGAAATCTATCTCCGCGGATTAAATAAAGGTTCGTGTTAAAATTCCGTACATATTCCCGAGTGCGACAGAAAGGTTCCCGAGTTCGACAGAATACATTGGTAAAAGGTCGGACGTTACATCGGCCGAAACGTTAAAGTAAAACAAATTTGTATGAAGCAGAATGGTACAACTTTTTTGATCGGCTTGATTGTGTCGTCGGCATTCTTGCAGGAGGGACTACATAATAGCTGCTAATATCCCTAAGTGAATGTGGTATTATGGAATCGACTGGATTCGAACCTGCCACTGCCAGATCGCCAGTCCGCGTCGTTATCCACTTAACCACCATCATTTTTGTGAGAATAGCATTAGAAATGAGAACAGTAGTCCGAATAATCAAAATAATATAGATTCTTAATCCTCAGAATAAAAATTCCCGAAACATAATAACCTAATCAAAAATCTGATCATAATATATCGAACAATGCTTAGGGAAATTAAGTTGTTTTTTCTTAATTTTAGCATTCGTATCATAGACTATTTTGGTACGTATATCGATCTTGACCCAGTTTCCGTGAGTTTCTTGTCGGAAGCGTTAGGCTATCCTACGCAAACGCCCGATAGATGACGAACCGATTTGTACCAGACGACAATTTTGCTGCGTCCTATGATTTTAATGTTTTGCTTGTTTTGTTTTTTTTTGTTGTAAAGGTTAGGGTTAGTGTAAGGGTTTAGGGTTAGGGTAAGGGTTAGGGTCAGGTCAGGGTCACGGTTAGAGTTAGAGTTTAGGGTTAGGGTTAGGGTTAGGGTTAGGGTCAGGGTCACGGTTAGGGTTAGGGTTTAGGGTTAGGGTTAGGGTTAGGGTTAGGGTCAGGGTCACGGTTAGGGTTATAGTTAGGGTTTAGGGTTAGGGTTAGGGTTAGGGTTAGGGTTAGGGTCAGGGTCACGGTCACGGTTAGGGTTTAGGGTTAGGGTTAGGGTTAGGGTTAGTGTTAGTGTTAGAGTTTGTGTTAGGGTTAGTGTTAGGGTTAGAGTTAGGGTTAGTGTTAGGGTTAGAGTTAGGGTTAGTGTTAGTGTTAGGGTTAGAGTTAGGGTTAGTGCTAGTGTTAGGGTTAGAGTTTAGGGTTAGGGTTAGTGTTAGGGTTAGTGTTAGTGTTAGGGTTAGTGTTAGTGTTAGGGTTAGAGTTTAGTGTTAGTGTTAGTGCTAGGGTTAGTGCTAGTGTTAGGGTTAGAGTTTAGGGTTAGGGTTAGGGTTAGGGTTAGAGTTAGAGTTAGGGTTAGTGTTAGTGTTAGGGTTAGTGTTAGGGTTAGGGTTAGGGTTAGAGTTTAGGGTTAGGGTTAGGGTTAGGTTAGGGTTAGGGTTAGGTTTAGGGTTAAAGTTAGGTTTAGGGTTAAAAATATTCATTTGATAACAGTAATTTCGCTCTGTTTTGCTTGTTTTATTTGTTTTGTTGTTTAAAAAATTTCTTGCAAATATAACTAAAATTATAGGACGCAGCAACGTATCAAAATAACAAAAAATATCTTATTTGATAACAGTAACTTCGCTATGTTTTGCTTTGTTTGTTTTTGTGTTGTTTCTTTTAGAAAATTTCTTGAAAATATAACTTACAATCATAGGACGCAGCACCGTATCAAAATTGTCGTCTTGTACAAATCGGCTCGTCATCTCTCGGGCGTTTACGTAGGATAGCCGAACGCTTCCGACAGGAAACTCGCGAAAACTGGGTCAAGATCGATATAAGTACCTAGATATGTTGTTTAACTATTATTGTATATGCGCAGATTCAGATAGGTTTCTACTTCTCTGCCACTAAAAAAAACTCGATTCTCAGATATTCGTACCATTGGCAAGGGGACGAGTTTCTGTGTACTTTGCCTCTGAAGATCCCGTGCGATCACCTGCTTGCGTAGTAGTCATTAATGACCATTTACGTGTTTTTTTTTCATTCTTTAGAGTCGAATAACACGTCAATTATACAAACAGTAAGTCGTCTGGGCAGCGCCGTTTTATTCCAGACAAACTGGAAAGTTTGGCTACGCAGATGTGACTTTTCTATCACTTTTTTTACGTTATTTATTCATTTCCTACGAATGGACTCTCCGTAGATAGAACAATCACCTTGATCATGTTATTTATTCATTTCCTACGAATGGACTCTCCGTAGAACTATCACCTTGATCATGTTATTTATTCATTTCCTACGAATGGACTCTCCGTAGAACTATCACCTTGATCATGTTATTTATTCATTTCCTACGAATGGACTCTCCGTAGAACTATCACCTTGATCATGTTATTTATTCATTTCCTACGAATGGACTCTCCGTAGAACTATCACCTTGATCATGTTATTTATTCATTTCCTACGAATGGACTCTCCGTAGAACTATCACCTTGATCATGTTATTTATTCATTTCCTACGAATGGACTCTCCATAGAACTATCACCTTGATCATGTTATTTATTCATTTCCTACGAATGGACTCTCCGTAGAACTATCACCTTGATCATGTTATTTATTCATTTCCTACGAATGGACTCTCCGTAGAACTATCACCTTGATCATGTTATTTATTCATTTCCTACGAATGGACTCTCCGTAGAACTATCACCTTGATCATGTTATTTATTCATTTCCTACGAATGGACTCTCCGTAGAACTATCACCTCGATCATGTTATTTATTCATTTCCTACGAATGGACTCTCCGTAGAACTATCACCTTGATCATGTTATTTATTCATTTCATACGAATGGACTCTCCGTAGAACTATCACCTTGATCATGTTTATTTATTCATTTCCTACGAATGGACTCTCCGTAGAACTATCACCTTGATCATGTTATTTATTCATTTCCTACGAATGGACTCTCCGTAGAACAATCACCTTGATCATGTTATTTATTCATTTCCTACGAATGGACTCTCCGTAGAACTATCACCTTGATCATGTTATTTATTCATTTCCTACGAATGGACTCTCCGTAGAACTATCACTTTGATCATGTTATTTATTCATTTCCTACGAATGGACTCTCCGTAGAACTATCACCTTGATCATGTTATTTATTCATTTCCTACGAATGGACTCTCCGTAGAACTATCACCTCGATCAGTTATTTATTCATTTCCTACGAATGGACTCTCCGTAGAACTATCACCTTGATCATGTTATTTATTCATTTCATACGAATGGACTCTCCGTAGAACTATCACCTTGTCATGTTATTTATTCATTTCCTACGAATGGACTCTCCGTAGAACTATCACCTTGATCATGTTATTTATTCATTTCCTACGAATGGACTCTCCGTAGAACTATCACCTTGATCATGTTATTTATTCATTTCCTACGAATGGGACTCTCCGTAGAACTATCACTTTGATCATGTTATTTATTCATTTCCTACGAATGGACTCTCCGTAGAACTATCACCTTGATCATGTTATTTATCATTTCCTACGAATGGACTCTCCGTAGAACTATCACCTCGATCATGTTATTTATTCATTTCCTACGAATGGACTCTCCGTAGAACTATCACCTTGATCATGTTATTTATTCATTTCATACGAATGGACTCTCCGTAGAACTATCACCTTGATCATGTATTTATTCATTTCCTACGAATGGACTCTCCGTAGAACTATAACCTTGATCATGTTATTTATTCATTTCCTACGAATGGACTCTCCGTAGAACTATCACCTTGATCATGTTATTTATTCATTTCCTACGAATGGACTCTCCGTAGAACTATCACCTTGATCATGTTATTTATCATTCCTACGAATGGACTCTCCGTAGAACTATCACCTTGATCATGTTATTTATTCATTTCCTACGAATGGACTCTCCGTAGAACTATCACCTTGATCATGTTATTTATTCATTTCCTACGAATGGACTCTCCGTAGAACTATCACCTTGATCATGTTATTTATTCATTTCCTACGAATGGACTCTCCGTAGAACTATCACCTTGATCATGTTATTTATTCATTTCCTACGAATGGACTCTCCGTAGAACTATCACCTTGATCATGTTATTTATTCATTTCCTACGAATGGACTCTCCGTAGAACTATCACCTTGATCATGTTATTTATTCATTTCCTACGAATGGACTCTCCGTAGAACTATCACCTTGATCATGTTATTTATTCATTTCCTACGAATGGACTCTCCGTAGAACTATCACCTTGATCATGTTATTTATTCATTTCCTACGAATGGACTCTCCGTAGAACTATCACCTTGATCATGTTATTTATTCGTTTCCTACGAATGGACTCTCAGTAGAAACTATCACCTTGATCATGTTATTTATTCATTCCTACGAATGGACTCTCCGTAGAACTATCACCTTGATCATGTTATTTATTCATTTCCTACGAATGGACTCTCCGTAGAACTATCACCTTGATCATGTTATTTATTCATTTCCTACGAATGGACTCTCCGTTAGAAACTATCACCTTGATCATGTTATTTATTCATTTCCTACGAATGGACTCTCCGTAGAACTATCACCTTGATCATGTTATTTATTCATTTCCTACGAATGGACTCTCCGTAGAACTATCACCTTGATCATGTTATTTATTCATTTCCTACGAATGACTCTCCGTAGAACTATAACCTTGATCATGTTATTTATTCATTTCCTACGAATGGACTCTCCGTAGAACTATCACCTTGATCATGTTATTTATTCATTTCCTACGAATGGACTCTCCGTAGAACTATCACCTGATCATGTTATTTATTCATTTCCTACGAATGGACTCTCCGTAGAACTATCACCTTGATCATGTTATTTATTCATTTCCTACGAATGGACTCTCCGTAGAACTATCACCTTGATCATGTTATTTATTCATTTCCTACGAATGGACTCTCCGTAGAACTATCACCTTGATCTGTTATTTATTCATTTCTACGAATGGACTCTCCGTAGAACTATCACCTTGATCATGTTATTTATTCATTTCCTACGAATGGACTCTCCGTAGAACTATCACCTTGATCATGTTATTTATTCATTTCCTACGAATGGACTCTCCGTAGAAACTATCACCTTGATCATGTTATTTATTCATTTCCTACGAATGGACTCTCCGTAGAACTATCACCTTGATCATGTTATTTATTCATTCCTACGAATGGACTCTCCGTAGAACTATCACCTGATCATGTTATTTATTCGTTTCCTACGAATGGACTCTCAGTAGAACTATCACCTTGATCATGTTATTTATTCATTTCCTACGAATGGACTCTCCGTAGAACTATCACCTTGATCATGTTATTTATTCATTTCCTACGAATGGACTCTCCGTAGAACTATCACCTTGATCATGTTATTTATTCATTTCCTACGAATGGACTCTCCGTAGAACTATCACCTTGATCATGTTATTTATTCATTCCTACGAATGGACTCTCCGTAGAACTATCACCTTGATCATGTTATTTATTCATTTCCTACGAATGGACTCTCCGTAGAACTATCACCTTGATCATGTTATTTATTCGTTTCCTACGAATGGACTCTCAGTAGAACTATCACCTTGATCATGTTATTTATTCATTTCCTACGAATGGACTCTCCGTAGAACTATCACCTTGATCATGTTATTTATTCATTTCCTACGAATGGACTCTCCGTAGAACTATCACCTTGATCATGTTATTTATTCATTTCCTACGAATGGACTCTCCGTAGAACTATCACCTTGATCATGTTATTTATTCATTTCCTACGAATGGACTCTCCGTAGAACTATCACCTTGATCATGTTATTTATTCATTCCTACGAATGGACTCTCCGTAGAACTATCACCTTGATCATGTTATTTATTCATTTCCTACGAATGGACTCTCCGTAGAACTATCACCTTGATCATGTTATTTATTCATTTCCTACGAATGGACCTCTCCGTAGAACTATCACCTTGATCATGTTATTTATTCATTTCCTACGAATGGACTCTCCGTAGAACTATCACCTTGATCATGTTATTTATTCATTTCCTACGAATGGACTCTCCGTAGAACTATCACCTTGATCATGTTATTTATTCATTTCCTACGAATGGACTCTCCGTAGAACTATCACCTTGATCATGTTATTTATTCATTTCCTACGAATGGACTCTCCGTAGAACTATCACCTTGATCATGTTATTTATTCGTTTCCTACGAATGGACTCTCAGTAGAACTATCACCTTGATCATGTTATTTATTCATTTCCTACGAATGGACTCTCCGTAGAACTATCACCTTGATCATGTTATTTATTCATTTCCTACGAATGGACTCTCCGTAGAACTATCACCTTGATCATGTTATTTATTCATTTCCTACGAATGGACTCTCCGTAGAACTATCACCTTGATCATGTTATTTATTCATTTCCTACGAATGGACTCTCCGTAGAACTATCACCTTGATCATGTTATTTATTCATTTCCTACGAATGGACTCTCCGGTAGAACTATAACCTTGATCATGTTATTTATTCATTTCCTACGAATGGACTCTCCGTAGAACTATCACCTTGATCATGTTATTTATTCATTTCCTACGAATGGACTCTCCGTAGAACTATCACCTTGATCATGTTATTTATTCATTTCCTACGAATGGACTCTCCGTAGAACTATCACCTTGATCATGTTATTTATTCATTCCTACGAATGGACTCTCCGTAGAACTATCACCTTGATCATGTTATTTATTCATTTCCTACGAATGGACTCTCCGTAGAACTATCACCTTGATCATGTTATTTATTCATTTCCTACGAATGGACTCTCAGTAGAACTATTACCTTGATCATGTTATTTATTCGTTTCCTACGAATGGACTCTCGTAGAACTATCACCTTGATCATGTTATTTATTCTTTCCTACGAATGGACTCTCCGTAGAACTATCACCTTGATCATGTTATTTATTCATTTCCTACGAATGGACTCTCCGTAGAACTATCACCTTGATCATGTTATTTATTCATTTCCTACGAATGGACTCTCCGTAGAACTATCACCTTGATCATGTTATTTATTCATTTCCTACGAATGGACTCTCCGTATAACTATCACCTTGATCATGTTATTTATTCATTTCCTACGAATGGACTCTCCGTAGAACTATCACCTTGATCATGTTATTTATTCATTTCCTACGAATGGACTCTCCGTAGAACTATCACCTTGATCATGTTATTTATTCATTTCCTACGAATGGACTCTCCGTAGAACTATCACCTTGATCATGTTATTTATTCATTTCCTACGAATGGACTCTCCGTATAACTATCACCTTGATCATGTTATTTATTCATTTCCTACGAATGGACTCTCCGGTAGAACTATCACCTTGATCATGTTATTTATTCATTTCCTACGAATGGACTCTCCGTAGAACTATCACCTTGATCATGTTATTTATTCATTTCCTACGAATGGACTCTCCGTAGAACTATCACCTTGATCATGTTATTTATTCATTTCCTACGAATGGACTCTCCGTAGAACTATCACCTTGATCATGTTATTTATTCATTTCCTACGAATGGACTCTCCGTAGAACTATCACCTTGATCATGTTATTTATTCATTTCCTACGAATGGACTCTCCGTAGAACTATCACCTTGATCATGTTATTTATTCATTTCCTACGAATGGACTCTCCGTAGAACTATCACCTTGATCATGTTATTTATTCATTTCCTACGAATGGACTCTCCGTATAACTATCACCTTGATCATGTTATTTATTCATTTCCTACGAATGGACTCTCCGTAGAACTATCACCTTGATCATGTTATTTATTCATTTCCTACGAATGGACTCTCCGTAGAACTATCACCTTGATCATGTTATTTATTCATTTCCTACGAATGGACTCTCCGTAGAACTATCACCTTGATCATGTTATTTATTCATTTCCTACGAATGGACTCTCCGTATAACTATCACCTTGATCATGTTATTTATTCATTTCCTACGAATGGACTCTCCGTAGAACTATCACCTTGATCATGTTATTTATTCATTTCCTACGAATGGACTCTCCGTAGAACTATCACCTTGATCATGTTATTTATTCATTTCCTACGAATGGACTCTCCGTAGAACTATCACCTTGATCATGTTATTTATTCATTTCCTACGAATGGACTCTCCGTATAACTATCACCTTGATCATGTTATTTATTCATTTCCTACGAATGGACTCTCCGTAGAACTATCACCTTGATCATGTTATTTATTCATTTCCTACGAATGGACTCTCCGTAGAACTATCACCTTGATCATGTTATTTATTCATTTCCTACGAATGGACTCTCCGTAGAACTATCACCTTGATCATGTTATTTATTCATTTCCTACGAATGGACTCTCCGTAGAACTATCACCTTGATCATGTTATTTATTCATTTCCTACGAATGGACTCTCCGTAGAACTATCACCTTGATCATGTTATTTATTCATTTCCTACGAATGGACTCTCCGTAGAACTATCACCTTGATCATGTTATTTATTCATTTCCTACGAATGGACTCTCCGTAGAACTATCACCTTGATCATGTTATTTATTCATTTCCTACGAATGGACTCTCCGTATAACTATCACCTTGATCATGTTATTTATTCATTTCCTACGAATGGACTCTCCGTAGAACTATCACCTTGATCATGTTATTTATTCATTTCCTACGAATGGACTCTCCGTAGAACTATCACCTTGATCATGTTATTTATTCATTTCCTACGAATGGACTCTCCGTAGAACTATCACCTTGATCATGTTATTTATTCATTTCCTACGAATGGACTCTCCGTATAACTATCACCTTGATCATGTTATTTATTCATTTCCTACGAATGGACTCTCCGTAGAACTATCACCTTGATCATGTTATTTATTCATTTCCTACGAATGGACTCTCCGTAGAACTATCACCTTGATCATGTTATTTATTCATTTCCTACGAATGGACTCTCCGTATAACTATCACCTTGATCATGTTATTTATTCATTTCCTACGAATGGACTCTCCGTAGAACTATCACCTTGATCATGTTATTTATTCATTTCCTACGAATGGACTCTCCGTAGAACTATCACCTTGATCATGTTATTTATTCATTTCCTACGAATGGACTCTCCGTAGAACTATCACCTTGATCATGTTATTTATTCATTTCCTACGAATGGACTCTCCGTAGAACTATCACCTTGATCATGTTATTTATTCATTTCCTACGAATGGACTCTCCGTAGAACTATCACCTTGATCATGTTATTTATTCATTTCCTACGAATGGACTCTCCGTAGAACTATCACCTTGATCATGTTATTTATTCATTTCCTACGAATGGACTCTCCGTAGAACTATCACCTTGATTATGTTATTTATTCATTTCCTACGAATGGACTCTCCGTAGAACTATCACCTTGATCATGTTATTTATTCATTTCCTACGAATGGACTCTCCGTAGAACTATCACCTTGATCATGTTATTTATTCATTTCCTACGAATGGACTCTCCGTAGAACTATCACCTTGATCATGTTATTTATTCATTTCCTACGAATGGACTCTCCGTAGAACTATCACCTTGATTATGTTATTTATTCATTTCCTACGAATGGACTCTCCGTAGAACTATCACCTTGATCATGTTATTTATTCATTTCCTACGAATGGACTCTCCGTAGAACTATCACCTTGATCATGTTATTTATTCATTTCCTACGAATGGACTCTCCGTATAACTATCACCTTGATCATGTTATTTATTCATTTCCTACGAATGGACTCTCCGTAGAACTATCACCTTGATCATGTTATTTATTCATTTCCTACGAATGGACTCTCCGTAGAACTATCACCTTGATCATGTTATTTATTCATTTCCTACGAATGGACTCTCCGTATAACTATCACCTTGATCATGTTATTTATTCATTTCCTACGAATGGACTCTCCGTAGAACTATCACCTTGATCATGTTATTTATTCATTTCCTACGAATGGACTCTCCGTAGAACTATCACCTTGATTATGTTATTTATTCATTTCCTACGAATGGACTCTCCGTAGAACTATCACCTTGATCATGTTATTTATTCATTTCCTACGAATGGACTCTCCGTAGAACTATCACCTTGATCATGTTATTTATTCATTTCCTACGAATGGACTCTCCGTAGAACTATCACCTTGATCATGTTATTTATTCATTTCCTACGAATGGACTCTCCGTAGAACTATCACCTTGATCATGTTATTTATTCGTTTCCTACGAATGGACTCTCCGTAGAACTATCACCTTGATTATGTTATTTATTCATTTCCTACGAATGGACTCTCCGTAGAACTATCACCTTGATCATGTTATTTATTCATTTCCTTCGAATGGACTCTCCGTAGAACTATCACCTTGATTATGTTATTTATTCATTTCCTACGAATGGACTCTCCGTAGAACTATCACCTTGATCATGTTATTTATTCATTTCCTACGAATGGACTCTCCGTAGAACTATCACCTTGATCATGTTATTTATTCATTTCCTACGAATGGACTCTCCGTAGAACTATCACCTTGATTATGTTATTTATTCATTTCCTACGAATGGACTCTCCGTAGAACTATCACCTTGATCATGTTATTTATTCATTTCCTACGAATGGACTCTCCGTAGAACTATCACCTTGATCATGTTATTTATTCATTTCCTACGAATGGACTCTCCGTAGAACTATCACCTTGATTATGTTATTTATTCATTTCCTACGAATGGACTCTCCGTAGAACTATCACCTTGATCATGTTATTTATTCATTTCCTACGAATGGACTCTCCGTAGAACTATCACCTTGATCATGTTATTTATTCATTTCCTACGAATGGACTCTCCGTAGAACTATCACCTTGATCATGTTATTTATTCATTTCCTACGAATGGACTCTCCGTAGAACTATCACCTTGATCATGTTATTTATTCATTTCCTACGAATGGACTCTCCGTAGAACTATCACCTTGATCATGTTATTTATTCATTTCCTACGAATGGACTCTCCGTAGAACTATCACCTTGATCATGTTATTTATTCATGTTTCAGTTGTAAGATGGCTTCCATTGAAACAGCTGTATCTTAATCAAATAAATTATATTTTTAAACAATTCGGTTAAATCAATAATGTAATAATTATGTTATATAATTGCATATGTCATTAAATAATTAATGCAACTAAATTATAATTAATGCAACTAAATTATAATTAATGCAACTAAATTATAATTAAACTAAAACTAATTTAGTTAAGATGATCTTATTTCAATGAGATTAAACATGTTAAATCTGAAATATTTTTAAATAACTGAAATCTCATATATGAGTTTGTAAAATGAAAGGATTCGGGTAATTAATCGATTTTATAAATGGGGGGGACTCATGTTTTGAGGCATGTCCGTACGTCCGTCCGGATTTTTCTCCGCAACCATCCATTGAATTTCTCTGAAATTTTGCATAAAGTTGTAACTTTGGTCAGGTTAGAAAGTGACATTCTCCGATTTTTGAAAAAAAATCTGGTTAGCCACCCAGGGGGTCAAAAGGCCCCGAAATGGCAAAAACATGACATTTTTTGCCCCATAACTTTTCATCCATCCATTCAATTTCTCTGAAACTTGGCCGAAATGTGGAGGCAATTGTACCTAATAGAAAATAAGTATCGCTGACCTTGTAAAAAATCTGGTTCGCGCCCCCAGGGGGTAAAAAAAAAACCAAAATGGCAAAAAATGACCCCTTTCTCCTATAACGTTTGATCCATGCCTTCAATTCTTCTGAAACTTGGCCAAAATGTGGAGGCAATTTTTCTAGATATAAAATGAGCATCCTTAACCTCAGAAACATTCTGGTTCGCGCCCCAGGGGGTCAAAGGGGGGGGGGTCAAAAATGCCTCAAATTCCCCAAATTTATAGAATTTTACACTCGCCACATCGAGTCACATACCGAAGATGGCCACACACGCGCGGCTTGTTTCTTTTTGATTGTGTTTGTGTGACTGACGTTAAAAGCGAACATTCATAAGTTAAATAAAAAAGAACAGATAAAGAGGAGGTAATACCATACAGGACTCTAATTGTTTGGACACTGGAGTGGGCACTGCGTAAATATATAAACGATCGTATGATGTAAATCCGCACAATTAACCTGCTGATTTTTCTCTATAGTCTCATAGTGAAACTAGTCAACATGAAAGAAAAATCTCGAAATAACACCAGTCTCTCGTTGACTTTTCCTGGCGACTGAGCACATGCAATGCCGGTTAGCAAAGGGGTGGTTGTAATTTTTAAACCCTTACTTCACTATAGACTTCTCACGCAGAGCACCCTTACAAGGGGTATTGATCGATTGCCTCTCAAGATTAAAATAAGGGTTTTAAAATCTATTTAATTAGATCGGATGTTGATTCACGTTTGAAGAGTGTGCGCAGATCCACACGTGGTGATATAACCATTGTCTTGCTGATTGTATACTTACTCTCGTATAAATAGAAAACTGTACCCGTGACGTAAAGAATGGCGTATCATATTCCCTTGCTTCCCAACTGACCTACAATGTTTATAATTAATAACACCACAAAAAACAGTTTTCGCCCTGTTTCCAAACAGTACTAATACTTCAAGTTTACTGCGTCGTATGTTTTCTTATGCGTGTTGTATTAGACAGAAAAATATACGTAGCAACATGGACGGAAATGTTCCACAACAAACTTCAATGTAAACTTTACTGTGTTCACGCAAATGTATATAATTTGTAAACATATAAGAAACTTATGTTCCTAATGGATCTACATATATAAATTAATTCTGTGAGTCACACTCATAGAATATACAAGATATATAACTCTGGATTTTATTTGTCTACGTGATAACGAAACGGAATGTCAAAAACAGGATCCTTTTATTTATAATGAATGAAGACGTCGTCACTGATATCTAAATTTATTCTGCTTATTTATACATGCCCTTGAGGTAAAACATAGCATCCAGTGAGCTTAAATATTGAACGTCTGATTATATATATATATATATATATATATATATATATATAATGAGCATAATTAGAATTATATACAAAGGGCACATTGAGAATTAGTTCCTACACTGAAGATTGCGTTAGCATGAAACATCGATGTCTGTAGGTATTAAAATAATTAATAAATATTTATTTATAAATATTATTATTTACCAGCCCCCTCCAACAAAGGCCGGGCACTCTCGAGTAACTTTAATAACAAGCAGTGCAAATAGCTACATGCACGATCCGAACGCCGTTTCGTAGATCACTCTATACTGCTTGGTATCTAGCCGCCGACTCGCTATTTACATTTAAAATTCCTCTCTATTTACTAACTAATTGGCTATGGATGATGGGATAAGACCCTCGACTACGAATCAGTGGCGATTTGTGATTGGGGTTCGCGCCCACCGACCATTGAGAATTAGTTCCTACACTGAAGATTGCGTTAGCATGAAACATCGATGTCTGTAGGTATTTAAATAATTAATAGATATTTATTTATGAAAAAAAACTTGCTGCCTGATGAGACCTCAGCTTTTGATAGCTGTAGATCGATAACATCGACATGCCAGTGTAGCAGCCCTTGTACATGTTTGAATAAAAGCATATACTATATATATATAATATATATATGTATGTATATGTATACCTATTGTATGTTTGTGTATATATATATATATATCATATGTATATATATATGTATATGCATATATATTATATGTTTGTATATATATATATATATATATATATATATATATATATATATATATATATATATATGAGAGTATGCATTCATTATCGTGTCATGTATTCATTCTTGAGTAGGCCATAATTACAGAGCTGCCTTGTTTACTTTAAAACCAATATTACTACTTCAATCACTTTTACCAAGGATTAGGTTCGCTCGAATATATACTGATTTACCTCCCTTACACTTACAAACCCGGAACCGGTTAGATTATCACGCATGGATTACGTGCACCTGACTGCCTCAATATTAATCAATACAGATCATTTTAGTTTCTCTCGGCGTGGAATATTGCCTGAATTATGCAAATAATGATATCTCGCGTATTAATTCTGCACTCGTTTTTTTTCATACTTATTTTGGTGACAAAAATAGAAAGTTGGATTACACCGATGTAAGATGTCGTCGAGTGATTGACAGGCGACATATCTCTTAGATCATGCTATTCGTGTAACTTTCGATCGGGTTGATTCTTATTCAGCTTTACTGTTTGTGTTTCACTGTTTTAACTCGGATTGATGGAAACGGTAACTTAGTGATTTGCAGTTCGATGCTTTCAATGTCAAGTGAATATATACGTGAATATGTATGTTTATTACATATGTATTATTTTGTTATGTATCAACATAAATTGGTAGAAGTAAACACATTCTTTAATGTATGAAGTTTCGGTATTTACTTTAACAGTGCTCGATACGTGAGTAGAGCTAAGTAGTTGTTATGAAAATATATTTATGTGATTAAAGCTACACAGAGGGTTTTGCGTTTAATCCCCGAATAGAACTGTCAGGCTATATATATATATATATATATATATATATATATATATATATATATATATAATTTATTTAGATACTGTATATTACATATTTAAGCAATGTACCGCGGTTTCATCCAAAAGGGTAGATTTAGACATCTGCCCTTTTGGATGAAACCGCGGTACATTGCTGAAATGTGTAATATACAGTATCTAAATTAATTGGATTAGCTCTCTTATATGATCGAGCACTTTATTTGTTTTTTTTTCATATACAGCCTGACACTCTCTCTCTCTCTCTCTCTCTCTCTCTCTCTCTCTCTCTCTCTCTCTCTCTATATATATATATATATATATATATATATATATATATATATATATATACAAATTGAAAGACATTTCTTCAAATAGATTCACATATCTGATGAGAGCTCACCAGGCTCGAAACGCGTTATCAAATGAAAAAATAAAAAAATAAAATAATTACTAAATCAACTAAATAACAAATATGTATTAAAAAGAACTTTTTACAAATGTTGTTAGCCTTACTCCTTTACAAATATAATTTTATTCTCGTTGGAAATGCACTGATACTGCATTTGTATATATATATATATATATATATATATATATATATATATATATATATATATATATATATATATATACATATATATATATATATATGTATATATATATATATATATACATATATATATATATATATGTATATATATATGTATATATATAAGGAATGGCTTTTAGGACTTAATGACTTTGGAAATGTCTTTCTATATATATATATATATATATATATATATAACATAAAATATAATAACACGAAATCACATAATTGTCGATGCAATAATTTATTTCAACCGTGCAGTTTTTTCAAGCATCACTCAGACAATTACATTTTTGAGACTGATAGAAAATTGAATTTCCCTACGACAATTCAAACACAACCAGAGAGAGTGGTGGTAGCAACCAATCTGATACATCTTTTAGAGAGAGGGGAAAATTTTAAACTTATATTTAACTATGGCGGTCGAAGGGGAGGGATCTTTAAGTTAATCAACTATAAACTGCCGTGTCAAAATTATGACACATACGACTTGACGATATCATACATATAGACAACATTACTCACGCGCATACACAAACCTAAATACGCACACATCCTATGCGCACGCACACACGTAATCTCACTCACACATTACCATAACTAAGCATAATCACATACACAACTTTTATTCATACATCTCCATCCGAGACAAAATGCGTCCAGCGAAACTCGTGTTCTCAAACTCGGTAGGAGAAAAGAAAGAAAGAAACAAGCAGCCAGGCACAGAGAAGAAATAGACAAACCGCGTGTCATAGATTCCCAGTCCGTCTGGATTCCAAGAAAGAGAATCTAATTGAAATAAAATTATACGCACATACACATATGTATACATACAAATACATACGCACACACACATACATATACACACATACATACATATAGATATATATATATACATATATATATATATCCCTGAATCTATTTGAAATATTGACCAAATGCATACGCATGTAGTTACTCACATATACATACATATACATACACACATATACATATACATATATACATACATACATATATATACACATATATACATACACATGCATATATATCCAGCACACCTACACACAATATTTACATAACACTCTATATTCTTACTGATACAATATGAGTTCTAAAATTAGTCTTACCTTATTTATATTTGAGATTAATTTAATAATGTCTAGTGGTACTATTGGACATTTATACTTATATTAATTCAATAACTAGTGTATTACCTGCAGAAAAATATTCTTAACACTATCTTATTTTAAGTAAATAATCTGAATAAATAAATATTTCAAAATACCATTATATACGCATACACACAAATACTATATATCACCAAGTCGGTAATTCTGTGTCTATAACAGATATTATTATAAATATTTAGGGGGGCGGGGGGTTACCGTAAATAATGTTATTCAATTTGGTATCTTCACCGTTACAAGTCTAGATGTCCATCGGATTACTAGTCATTGCTTATTTTAAATTTATATTTATGTCTGCACTTGACCATAAGCTCATCTCGTTTATTTAAGAGATTATTGCGATCATATTTTAGGATTCTTATTTTTTCCTCTAAACATAAATTGCATCTTTTCCTAAATCCATCTGGAACATCCGAAAAACATAAGATTGACCACGAAACCACCGGGGACCTGTTCTCATTTGTCAGAAGCCACCATTGTTTTGCTAACTCCGTTTTGTTCTTGAGTTCTGGGTTATTGAAAGAGTGTTTGTGGTCATAAAAACGTTGTTTCCAGTTTCCCGCGGAGATGCCGATGTAAACCTTTTTATCCCTGTTGTTATCTTCCGGATGGATAGTGGCCTTATAAACCACACACTCAACTTTACAGTTACCGTCCAGTGGGCAGTTATTTCGAAAAAAACTAAAAACTTTTTTTAAAAAACTTTATGTATATATCTATTTATTAAATTAATGAAATCATTTTTCATGAATACATGAGACTTTTTTTCAAAATCGTCGGCAAGATCGTACGAGGTATGTCCTCTTAGAAGCACGTAACACCAGAGGAGAAAAATGAAAAAAGAAAATAAATAACTCTTCGTTAAGGCCGTCTTACGGCGAAAGTCTCAGAGACATATATTTATTAAAAAAAACATTTTATTCATTTGATAAATATATATATATATTATTATTATTATTATTATTATTATTATTATTATTATTATTATTATTATTATTATTATTATTATTAATATTTTTACTAACTTGTTATTTCTAGTTTTATTCTAATTTTATTTATATTTATCTTTATTTTTATTCTTATTAAGGCTTTTATTAAGGCTATTATCACTGCGACTATCGTAGGTATGATTGGCAGAGTTATCATTGTCACCAGGGTCGGTTTTGTTAATGCTAAAACTGGGAACACCATTAAAATTCTCTTATAAAATGATTCCTCTAGTATTGATCTTAGTATAATATAACCACAATTTTAAAAAAAATATATAATCACAACAAAATTCACTACAAATAATAAACAAGACATTAAAATAGAATTTAAAAAATGCAGAAGTAGCAATTAATACCCTACATTGAAATTATCAAACATTTTTATCCACATGATAATTACCTATTAGAATTAAAATAAAATAAGAATGACGATTATAATCATAATTTTATTCTCATTTTAAATTTAACTCACTCTGGCCGTCGCCCTCCCCGTCAACCCGGCTCAAATTGAGATCATCACAGCACAAACACGTGAAAACCTCCCACGCAATAATTTGAAACACGACTAGTTGGGCCCCCCTCCCCTCTCATGTCCCATGTCACCGTTATAGACAAAGCCCCAACTCTGTCCCCCCTCCCCCTCCAATGTATTTTCAATTTTCAATTTTCAATCTCCCGTTGAGGTAAATTTAAAGCGTATGCCATTCGGATTTCATCGTTAGCCTGATGAGTTGGACGCTATTTGCGCCAATGAAACAGAACTTGTTTTGTCGCAACTAATGGAACAAAATCAATATATATATATATATATATATATATATATATATATATATATATATATATATATATATACAATTAAATAACGTTTCTTGTTTTTTAAGTCTACAATACATTTCAAAAAGCGTTTTCTTAAAGATGTGCACACTTCTAAAAATTCATATATATATATATATATATATATATATATATATATATATATATATATATATATATATATATATATATATATATATATGGATCTGCAATTTCCGGTTGAGGTTAAATTTAGATTTTAGGCAGTGATTCCGTTAAAGCTTGAAGAGTTGGCTTTCATTATGAATGCTAACGAAACAACATATATATTATCGCAATTAATGGAATAATAAAATCACCAACAAAAAATATATTTTGCTCTGAATTTTCATTGAGCACTCTCATAAACCCGGTTTCAACTTCCTTCGAATTCATACCCCCCTGGATATTTATAGCAAGTTAATTATATATATATATATATATATATATATATATATATATATATATATATATATTTATATATATATATATAAAACGAAAAAAATTAAAACAAAAGGAAGCGAAACCAGGAAAATACTAATCTCCCAACTCACTTTTCTCGTATAGCAAATCTCAGCAAAATTTACGAAAATCTATTTTACAATAAAATAACATAAAAAATTAGAATTAAAAAAAAATCGATTTCTGGGAAGCAAAAAAAAAATCGTTGGATAATTGATACGAATCGGTTTTGTTTGTTTGTTTGTTTGTTTGTTTGCTTGTTTGGTTTGTTTGTTTGTTTGCTTGTTTAGTTTGTTTGTTTGTTTGTTTGTTTAGTTTGTTTGTTTGTTTGTTTGTTTTGTTTGTTTGTTTGTTTGTTTGTTTGCTTGTTTAGTTTGTTTGTTTGTTTGTTTGTTTGTTTGTTTAGTTTGTTTGTTTGTTTGTTTAGTTTGTTTGTTTGTTTGTTTGTTTGTTTAGTTTGTTTGTTTGTTTGTTTAGTTTGTTTGTTTGTTTGTTTGTTTAGTTTGTTTGTTTGTTTGTTTGTTTAGTTTGTTTGTTTGTTTGTTTGTTTGTTTAGTTTGTTTGTTTGTTTGTTTGTTTAGTTTGTTTGTTTGTTTGTTTGTTTAGTTTGTTTGTTTGTTTGTTTGTTTAGTTTGTTCGTTTCTTTGTTTGTTTGTTTGTTTATTCAAAATCCATGATTCCAAGAATGTTATTTTGAAATTCTTCTTTTCGCATACAATCTAAAATTGGAAAATTGAAGATGAATTGAAATTGGAAAATAGATGGAATGGTAGACGCTTGTTGATTTCAAAACACCTGACGTAAATCCGGAATATTTTATTTACTTTACATTTGTTTCCGTATTTTGTTTTTCGTTCATAATTTATTTGTTGACGTTTCAAATAGTTTGAAAGAGTTAACAGGTACTTATGTTGGATTATAGTACTAGTTGGTCAAATGTTTACTGAAATGTCCAGATATTGATAACAGGACCTCGTCTCTTTAACATTACGAATACTGTCATAATATAAAACCGAATTTTGATGAGCACACTTAATTTCTAAAACTTCATATCTGTTGATGATATAACAGTGAGATTGTTTCCCTGTGGACTACAACATAGCTGTTTTTAAATCCAATGATAACAAATACTCGTAATAAAATGTTTCCATAAGTAATCAAATTTTATTCACTCATACATCATTTAAAACATTATCATAATATTCTTCATCATTAAGATGACAATCTATTTATCTCATTAAGTTTATTTAAGCATTTAGGTTTTGATTCATTTATAAATAATTAAAAAAATACTCATCATGGTAATATCGTCGTTTCTTTCGCATGTACAAATGTGAAGAAATGGCGCTACATTTTTTTAACCATACTGGTTTTAATTCTGTTGGCAAAATTCCCCACTTAAGGTTGCTTAGAAACCTCCATTACGATTTCCGTAACAAAGCAGATCTTGTGGCGGTGATCCTAGACACGCATCTGGGTGCAACATGTTTGAAACCTAAACTGATAAACCACTGACCATTTCGTAATCTTCTTTGTCATTAACACGTGGTATCGCTTGAATAATTATTGGATGTCCGCTCCTGTGTAGTATGTAACATCCGGGACTTTTTTTCTGGAGTCTTCTTAATTTCTTTATCTGACAAATTGTTATGTGCAAACGGCAGTGTTTTAAATAAGCATACCATTTCTATTAAACTTATTTATCCAACTTAAACTCATTTATCATCTAATTTTCTTAGTTTTTAATTTATCATTTTGACGTTTCCACTTAGAGGGTCAGACGATAAGGCCTTCATAGAAATTGGTAATTTTCTTTTTGTGCAGATTAGTAGTCCGGGGCTGTAGCAATGCGATGTAGTTGCCGCAGATGGAAAATAAAATTATAATAATTAGTATATAAATAAACAAATGTTTATAATATTTTAACTTTAGTTGAATAATTATTTAATTAAATTTTGACATTTTCTGCGTTCCTACTTCCAATTGTCTGCTGCGGTATTTCAATGGTTTGACACCGGTTTTTCACGTGTTTTCAACCCTCTCGTTCTTCTATTGTTGTCTTTTGAAAATGAAAGTTTTTTTTTTCGAAAATATAAGATTACCTTTTGCCGAACTTTTTATTTACCAGACAGTATTTACTATTCTGGTATTTAATCAGTTTTTCGTGAAATTATGTATAAATCGTTTTGAGTTTCACTTTCTCTCATCGTTTATTTCTGTTCACTTTTTCCATCTTTCGGCAACTACATCGCATTGCTACAGCCTCGGACTACTAATCTGCACTTATATTTACCAGCAATGCTTCAAGCAAACTACAATCTCCTTTTATATATATATTACTTTTTCCCCTTCAATCTTGAACCGCAGCCATCTGGTCAAACACCTCACTCCCCCCTCCTCCTCCACTCTCTCTATGCCATTCACTTTACCCCTGCTCATCCCCCACCTCTTTCTCTTACCACCAGCCACAGTAGTCCTTGCTCACCCCATCCCTCCATTTTTTCCCCACTCACTCTTTTCAACATTCATTTCTATTTCTCCAACAAATACGGACGTCCACCCAGCAGTGGCCACTATCTCATTCTATTTTTCCTCCCAATATGTCTACCCTACATGTATCTGCACTTGCATGACATTTTTTCTCTATTTTATCATCCTGATGAAGTCTTATAAATAAAGACGAAACGTTGATGTACACATAAAAAACATTTTTTGGTTTTCCTTTTTCATTTTCCCATATATATATATATATATATATATATATATATATATATATATATATATGCGTGAGTTTTACTGGAGTAGGATAGATAAGACGGCAACGCTATATCGTCATTTATGTTCATAAAAAATGATTTTTATTTTGCCTCACGCGTAAAGTTACCTTGATTAGTAGTAACTACAGAAAATCATATCAATTGCCCATTTGTACATAACTGCCACAGAAGTCGCGTACTGTATAACAATAACTTCTCAGCAACTAGGCGAACCGAAATCTAAGCTTGAAGCCAGGGGACGTCTTTGTTACTCGTCTTCACATCACGCAACAATATTATAAGAAAACTAATGCCTTATCACGTGCTTAGGGACGGAATAAAGGCGTCGGCTAAGATCTGTATCTAATCCGGCACCTTTCATCTGCTTTTTTTGTCTCAGGTCGTATCACCTACATGAATGTAGGTGATACGTTTACCCTTCTCCTCGTGCATCTTTTCTATATGGCGTGACCATAATTACTCATCAGAAATCAGTCGGTTGTCTCGTATTATTTAAAGCTTATTAAACACTCGAATCTCGATCTGTTTTTACAGTTCGTTTCATTGTTCGTCGTCTGTAGAGTTCAGCTATTTTTGGAATGCTATTTGACTTTGACGGAATAATATCTAAATCATTTTTCTTTCATTGCAGGTTGTCTAAGTGCATATAATTAACTTCGTTCAAACGAAAAGAATCAACGAAAAACACTAAAGCTTCATCGAATGTTTTCATTGAGGAAGCCTGTCATTTTTTTCAAGCGGTAAAATATCGGTTTCTTTTAATAAAATGCACTCGACTTTCGGAAGGTTTTCCTTTTGATGTATTTGTGTTCATCTCTCCTTTTCTGGTTTCATATTGATCAGCAGAAAACGTGGCGTTGAAAAGTACTGCATCGATCTATTTCCGTCCTTCGTCCAAATATCATTACTAGAATCGGCGAACACATATTTTTCTTGAATTCAATCTGACACTTGTTTCATAACAATTATCGATTTCAGCCGATTTAAATTAAGGCTTGTGACGACTTGTTTCTCTGCTGCCAAATCGGGGTGCGACATTGGCCAAATCTATACCATAGGAGATTATGAAATCGGCTATGTCGAGTTTTAATTCTATCAAGTTAACTTTCTTCTGTCATTCATGGATACCAATAAGATAGGCATGAACTGACCTCTTCCCTACATCAACGTAAAATGAAAGAAATACAACAAAAAAAAATGATATCTACAGAGGAAAACATATCTATGCTTCCGCCATATATATCTTCTCCAATAACACCGGTGTCAATACTAAACTTGGGAACAACGTGCTTACCACCGGAACATTCTTTCCACAGTCTTTAATAAAACCGTTTTCAATGCTAATCTTTATTGCTGAATTACATAAATCCGTCATTAAAATAAAGAATAAATTCACGTATGAAGAAGAAAATAGTCTCCATACATGCATTTCATGTTTTTTTAAGAACTCAGAAACCAGTGAAAGATTATTACTAATAATTTCGAATAAATAATGTTAACAAATCCTGATAGGACTTATTTCTTTAACATACCATGGTTTCAAGAACTTTGTTGTAGACTATTATTTGTTATACTTTTTTGAATATAAGTAACTTGTACGGTATGAAACTTAACATATTTGTATAATAATTTTCTCATATATATATATATATATATATATATATATATATATATATATATATATATATATATATAATGTATTAAGAAGGCTAGATGCAATGCAGAGAGCCGGATCGATGAGAAGCTGGAATGAAAAAAAAAATAAACAACCGAAGGAGAGGACTTGCAAATATCTATTTACTTTAGATGTTAGCTCTGAGTGATGTCCGGATGATGATAATAAACTATTTGATATTTCGGGAAAATGTTACTCTTGTCAAAGATAAACACACAAGAAAAGGCTGACTGTGTGGAATTCACTTGGATGGATGCAAGAAAGTAGAACTGGAAATAAGCTAGTCCAGCAGATATAGAGACGCTGCAACAGATAATAAATCAGTAAATTAAAAGAAAATTGAAATTATATCCTAAATATAAATATGGTGTTCAGAAATTTATGTGTAATATTAAATAAGTTAACTGTGTAATATATGGGCAGTAATACATTGTTGTTGTAATAATAATATTTTATATATATATATATATATATATATATATATTTATATATATATATATATATATACATATAACTTCTTTCTAATATAGTAGGAAAAATCCCAGCAGAGTGCTCGATTAATTCAGAATTGAAGTTAAAAATTAAGAGCATAATATTTATTTATTTTGGTACAGAAAAATTAGTACAACATTCGTACCGTCGGTTTCAAGCTCGGAAAGTCTTAGCCATCCGGCTCTCTTCAGCTTCTATTTAGATGACAACAGAAGCTGAAGAGAGCCGGATGGCTAAGACTTTGCGAGCTTGAAACCGACGGTACGAATGTTGTACTTATTTTTCTTGTACCAAAATAAATAAATATATATATATATATATATATATATATATATATATATATATATATATATATATATATATAAATATATATATATATATTTATTGATACAATAATATATATATATATATATATATAGACATATATAATAATATATATATACATATATAATAATATATATATATACATATATAATAATATATATATACATATATAATCATATATATATATATATATACATATATAACATTATATATATATATATACATATATATACATATATATATATATATACACTGCGACCAGCGATAATAGATTTCTAATCAAAATTGCACTCACTCAGCATTCTATTAACTGGTTTCAGAAATAGTTTTACTGAAATTTTGCTAAAATATGGTAACATTATTTCAGTGAGTTACATATTTAGTTACATGTGTATTGAGTTACATTTGTATTGATTAACATGCATATTAAGTAACATGCATATTAAGTAACATGCATGTATAGTTACAATAGCTTGTACAGGTATTAATGTTGTTATCACATTTCAGGGTGGTCAGAAATAACAAGAATGAGACGTTCAAACGAACTACTCTGAGGAAAATAACATAGGAAACGGCTAAAGGAATGGTTGAAAAAATAAGTCATGACGTGCTGTTTTTTGTTTCTCAACTTTAACTACATTCCATGAAAAATACCAGTATACTGAAATCATATGCCCTTTATAGGGTTAAGATGAAAATTCATATACACTAAATGTACAAAAGCAAGGAAATTCCTAGATTTTTACACTTTTATCGTCATTAAGGATATGACAACATATCAACCAAACAATTTCATTATCACATCACTACAGTATAAATCTCTATGCATGAGTGGATGAAGTATATGAGGTGCGCTGAAGAAAAATTCCTACCATATACCTTAGTATTCATGCACTTTATTCTATATCTTATCGACCATTTGATGGATTCAGCTGATTACTGGAAAAGATAGAGGTTTTAGTGTCTAGTTGATGGCATTTTAATTTCAGTTTACCATATACCTTGATTAGTCAAACTACCAACTATATCAGTTATGAGAAGGCATTGTATTGGGGCATAGCCTTTACAAAAGTAGTGACATTCCATGAAAAATGCCAGTATACTGAAATCATATGCCCTTGATAGGGTTAAGATGAACATTCATATACACTAAATGTACAAAAGCAAGGAAATTCCCAATTTTTTACACTTTTATTGTCATTAAGGGTATGCGAGCACAACAGGTCTATGTATTTTACTGGTAGGAATATTTCTTCAGCGCACCTCACACACCTCATCCACTCAGATAACCTGATTTCATGATTGAACTTTCTGGATCTCTGGGTTGCCTTGACTAATGGTGCTGAAATTCTACACACTTATAGAACCTATCAAATGAAAATGTTGTGCAAAGTTTTAACTAATTTCGTTTATTGGTTTTGAGTTATGATTGATCAAATAAATGAGATTTCCAGCATAAGCCATTTGTGAAGTCTATTAAGGGATAGAGCGCTCTTGCGCCTCCATTGATACGTAAAGGCAAGAGCATAGATGTTCTGAATCTTTCAAAAAAAGTGTTTTGGTAATAAAATAGTATGCAGCTTCTCCGCAAAGAACCTATGTGACCGTAGTTTTACATTTGTTGCCAAGAATCTAATTCGTCATCCTCATCAATTAAATATACACGTTCAGCGCCGAAATACTTCAGTGAAGCAAATCGAGGAAATACTTGTTAAAACTTACGCTTGATGGAAATATTATTCGAAAGACAAGAAATTTAGTCCGAACAAAACACTACCTCACACTAAACCATGGTAGACCTACTGACCGACCGACGTGCAATTTCGTTCAGCGAGACGCTAAGGTGGATTTTAGAACTAATTCCGTAATTAAACAAAGTCCAAGAAGCAACTCGAGCATAGTGGATAATATGATTGTTCGTTTAACGATATAAACTACTATACAAGGGGAGATAAGTGGGAGGTGAAGAATATTATTATTTAAGAATATTTGTTGACATTGGACTTTAAGACAACCATGTTGCAGTCAGCAAGTAAGCTATACCGTTGTATTTTCTTCCAGATATAGATCAATATCGAAATGAATGATTATTTTTTCTTCATATTGAAATCGCTCCAGACAAGGCATGAAGCTATTTGATGTTAAGAGCTAAAAGAATACACATAAAATGTCAAAAACTAGCCAATGATAAGTGTTAGATGAATAGATTCTGACACTATTACTCCTCTTTTATAAGAAATATCGCTCATGGAATGCGAGGACTAAAGGACAAAATAATCGAGAGTAATAAGGCAGCCGAAAAAAAAACAAGGTCCACTTTGTACCCTCCATCTTGGAATTTCCGGTTGGGTTTTAAATAAATAAAGCAAAGTTATTGCAGTGGTTGAGAAGATTTTACCGAGAGATGTGATTGGAGCTCAGTCTAGCATATAACATGGACATAACGATAGACTAGCACCGTCTTTTCTGTTGGAAATAGACAGTAGGAAACGAAAGAGCTAAGAAGCTAGTAGCTTATGAAGTCTAGTTCGTAGTCTGTCAAGCAAGAAACAATGCCCTGAGCGTTACCTCTTCAGATGTGTTAGGGTTACTCCATCTTAAGATTGTATCAGTCATAAGGTACTTACTGAAACCGTGGAAGTAATATCTTTATAAGAAAAAGTAAATATGCAACGAAAATCCCATTCAAAATGGAATATTAGTTAATTGAATTGTGGATAAGTATGTAAACATACTAGTATGAATAAAGCTACATACACATCATTGAAGTTGAACCAAGTTATTTTTTTAATATCAAATGACTATAGTCAAACGAATCAACCGAAGTATTTTGGTTCAAATTTAATGATGTGCTTGTGTCATTATTTATATTAGTATGTGTTCATGCTTATCCACTATTTCATGAACACATTTTACAATATATTTATATACACATATCATATTATTTCGTATTTGTATCCGTAGGGCGCATATGTGTTTTTTTCTACGTTACGGATATTAATAAAGGTTAACACTCAACTCTCATAATCTATTAGACAGAAATAATTTTAATATTAAAAACCGATTGATTAATGCATTTTTTTAGTTTTCTGTAATATCGATTCTTTGTTTTCGGGAATCTTTTCCATTCGGCCGTTTTTATTGATCCAGTTTGAAGAAGAAGTTGGCACTTTATTTTTATTCAAGTTCATATTTAAATTCTCATTTCCTTTTTTTTCGAACTGTTTTTTTTTCCTTGTATTTTTTATTGTTTATTTGTATTCCTCTTTTCAGATGTCATTGGAACTTGATTGATGCGACATTATCAGCAAGCTTTTTAAAAATCGTTTTCTTTTTATCTCTTTCCTTTACCAGAAATACTTTTTGGCAAGAAGGAACCTTCATTTTTTTATACGCGTCCTGACGTCACTATTATTGGTTTCGTCCGTTGGTAAATCGGTCCGTTGGGAGATTTGTCCGTCAGTTTTCGGTTCGAAAAAAAAATCTTCATCGCTAAACTCGAATAGTGGAATGGACTTCACTTAAGGGTAATTTCTTTTCTCTTTTGTGAACCATTTTCAATGGCGACCCTACAAATCAAATACTGTTTCTTTTTGAATCGAGAATTAAAAAAAAAAATTATCACAGAGTCGGAAGACTGAACGACCAGTTCTGTTTGTTCGTGTCAAGAATAGTAATTATTCAAAATCAGGAATAATTGCAAAATTCTTCGTGTTCTTCATGTCTTTGGTGTTTATTCTCTTCTCGTCCTGTTTACTTTCATTGTTACTGTGTGTTTGTTATTTGTTTTGAATTTTTTAGGTATTCTACACCAGAAAGAGTATTGCTTTGCGCAAGGGTCTTTTTTAATCCCGGAGAGAAAGATGTGATTTTCATTCACGAAAAACGCAAAAAAATACTCTTACGTCTTCATCGATTTGAACGCCTTTTTGAAGCTTCAGAATGACAGACACACATACAAAGGTTGCTTTAGAGGTAAGCGGACGTATCAAAATAGTATATCATGAATCTTAGCAGAACATATGAGAAGACTTACATATTTTTGTACGAATTTAAAATTAGGAAAGAAAGAAATACCCGTTGTATCACTGATTGAGCTCCAGTTAGATTGTTTGAATAAACCAAAGTGAGTTTGCAAAGCCAGTTTAATATTTAAAAAAATATTTTTGTTAAAATTTTTAAAAAACATTTTTTCAAATAGGGAATATATCTGAAGAGAGGCACACGAAGCTCGAAATGCGTTATAAAATCACAAAATTATCAAATGATAAAATAATAAAAAACAAACAATGGTTGAAAATCAGTTTTTAACAAATATTGGTGGGGTCACTTCTTTAAATATACTTTTTTGTCTCTCGTTGGAACTGCACGGATGCTGCATTACCCTCTACTCTCTTTCTCTCTCTCTCGCTCGCTCTCTCTCTCTCTCTATATATATATATATCTATACATATATATATATATTTATATATAGATATATATATCATTATTATTATTTATACAGGCATGTACAAAATCTGCGACACCAGCATGTCGATGTTATCGACTAACAGCTATTATAAACTGAGATTTCATCTAGTAGAGTTAGAATCCGATCTTAACCTTAGACCATCTTTCCAAATATGATCTAAGGTTTCTAACTTGGCCTCGTAGGATCTCAGTTTATAATAGCTATTGATCGATAACATCGACATGCCAGTGTCGCAGATTTTGTATATATCTGTGTCAATAAAAAACAATCATATAGAAAAGCTCTATTTGATATTGAGCACTCTTTATAAACCCGGTTGTAATTCTTTAGATTACCACCCTGTGGATGTTTTACCTGGACTAATATATATATATATATATATATATATATATATATATATATATATATATATATATATATATATATATATATGCTAGGTGAACGTCCACAGGTTTAAGGTGTATCTGTGAACCGGGTTCGTTCCCTATGACAACCTGAGATTCTTATTTCCCTGCGCTGATGAGTGATAAAAGCTCGATGCGACGTCGTACGTCGGTAAAATATTTAAAATAATTTAATATCATTATAAGCCCCTTCCAAATAAAATTAGAAGTTAGGTACTGTAAGAAAGATTAAAAATAAAAATAAACATTCACCTAAAAGCTTCAGTGAGCTGCTCTGACTCCGTCGTTGAGTGCTATCGAATTTTTAGATGTTTATGCTCGTAGCTTTCAGTGTTAACATCACTTAATTTCTCCGTTATTACGTGACCATTTCCCGTGGCCTAATTAGACTAGGTGAACGCCTACAGCTTCAAGGTGTTTCTTTCAACCATGTGCGCGCCCTATGACTGTCTGAGAGTGTCACTTCCCTGCGCTGATGAAAAACAACGTTTTACGTAGGTAAAATAATAAAAATAATTTAATATTATATATATAATATGCAACATACCGGGTGATTTATAACCACGAATATATATATATATATATATATATATATATATATATATATATATATATATATATATATATATATATATAGGGTGATTCATAAGTCACTCAGCTATTAATTTTTGAAATTCTAAAGTTAAAAAATACGGTAATACAAAACATAAAGTTTATTCAACAAATTCATTTATGGGAGTTTAAAATTACAGCAAATTTTCAAAATTTCCACCTTCGTTCTGCATGCATAGCTCCATTGTTTTTTGCAAGGAATTTACGACTCTTTGTAGAATATTTGATTGATTATGAAATAAATATATATAGAAACAAATATATGAAGGAATAAATTTAAAATAACAAATAGCAGTAGTTAGAGAGTAAGATAACAATTATCAAAAGTTCATAGTATGTTTGTGTTTCATATGGTAATCCTTTTAAATAGCTAAGTGATGTGACTTATGAATCACCCTGTTTATATATATATGTTACACGACAAAAAACCTCAGCGTCCCCTCCCTTCTCTCCCACCCTAAGACAAATTAAATACCACTTCCACCCCTCCCTATTTTCACTCACAGAGTTCCATGTTCTTTTCACTCCCTGCTACTGACTGACTTCTCTCAGCCCGGACCTTGGTCCAGCCCTCTTAGTAGCCACGGCTACTACTTTTTCTCATTAACCGATCATGTAAACCCAATATTTCGATGTACTTGCATGACATTTTTCTTAAAATTATCATCCTCAGGAAGTCTTACAAACATAGACGAAACGTTGAGTAATATAGAAAAAAAAATATCTCTTTGTTTTTCATTTTTCATTTCCCATACACACACATATATATATATATATATATATATATATATATATATATATATATATATATATATCTTGTTGAATGTTGGTATTCTTTCCTTCTTATATAACTTTCAACTGTTAATAAGAAGAGAGATAATTAGAGAAATGATGAGCGAAAAATGTTGCAATAGTCGTCGATATATCGAATATGTTCGAATGTCAAATACAGTGAGGGAGGGGGGGAAGTTATATATAGAAAGTCAATCGGAGAAAAGCAATCGTATACTAATTGTCCAATTACAAAAAAATTGGAAAAAATTATAATCAACATTTTTTAAACATACCTCAATTCCAAAATTTAGGAATATTTTAAAATATCATCTGCGATTATATATATATATATATATATATATATATATATATATATATATATATATATATATATATATATATAAATATAAATATATATATATATACATATGTATATATATAAATATACATATATATATATATATATATATATAAATATACATATATATATATAAATATACATATATATATATATATATATATATATATATATATATATATATATATATATATATATATATATATATATATATATATAATCCAGGTAAAACATCCACAGGGTAGTAATCGAAACAATTACAACCGTGTTTATAAAAAGTGCTAAATATCAAAATAGAGCTTTTATATAGTAATATTTTTTTACACAGACATGTACAAAATCGGCGACACTGGCATGTCGGTGTTATCGATCAACAGCTATTATAAACTGAGATCTCATCAGGTAGAGTTAAAATCCTATCTTAACCTTAGATAACATTTGGAAATACCCAAATGTTATCTAAGGTTCAAAATTCTACATGATGAGATCTTAGTTTATAATAGCTGTTGATCGATAACATCGACATGCCAGTGTCGCAGATTTTGTACAGATCTGTGTAAATAAAGATAATACTATATATATATATATATATATATATATAAGTCTGTTGTTATACCAATCGGTCTCTGACTCTGATCCTTATTGTATGAATCCGAATGATACGACTCTTTCATCGGGTCGATTCTTATTTTAGCATTGTTTTCGTTATTTCTTTCATGCATACAGTAGGAACCTCGTAAATAATACCAACAAACCTGAGGTGTTCGTGCCAGTCGGAGATTCGTCATTGACAATCAGTCCGATAATGTCTTTGTTGATGTTGAACTGAATTATGCTCCTGGTCAGTCTATACTTTCTCTTTGAGAAGGGTTTCATGTATATTTAATAGCCTGAAGCGCCCTTTCAAGAGAAATACCGACAGGGCTGCTCAGGCATTTTTGTTGGTAAAAGTGAGCTAAACTTAATTCACCAGTTTCTCAACTTTTTACCTGTCGAGGTAAATAAAAGTATGTAAAATGAATCCATCACATCGTTTGGTTTGTACGGCTCAATTCTAAAATTAGATGCTGATAGGGGGAATCGCGTGATGGTTGGCAAGATCTGGAGTCAAAGTAATGCTCTGGAACAGAACGGAATCGAACTTACTACCGCCAGATTGTCAGTCTACGTTAGGTACCACTTCAGCACTATCCCCTTCTGTTACGTGACTATGAGGGCCTATTATTTTTTTCTAAAAAGAGTGATAAACATGTACAATGTCCAGATTTATTTAAAACTTCAATGGTTCAATGCAAGGTATATTCTGTAATCAAATTATGTGTATTATTCTTTCCTTAAGCCAAGGATTTTCAAAGATCGAAATATTATCATCAAAGGAATTATATAGATAGATAAGTTGGCAGTGGAGAAGCCAAATTTAACATTTGAAAAAGTATTAAGAAATGGAAAGTGAATATATATATATATATATATATATATATATATATACAACTAGCAGGATTCGTGCCCCAGTGTGTCACGTGGATAATAGAAAATAGTTATCTTTATTTAAAGAATATAATTAGTAGCATATCAAAAAGAAAAATATAAAAAAATGTAACTTTTTCACCGCTTAAGAAAGAGAAGCTTATTCTAGTAACAGCCGGGCTGTATTATATTTGAAAACTAATGAGAAAAGGCCCCTCCTCCGACTACAATTAGTATGATCGTGAAATAGTGTTCATACACTTTTATTCACTATTCTCATTGAGAAATGAAAACAAATTGATACGAACGAAAAAAATTTAGTTGTTTTTTTGTTATCCTAAGTTTGAGGTTTAGTTCGGAAAAAGTGGTTTTAGTTTGGTTCGTGCCGTGTCAGACACAAAGTAATATTTAAGTAAATTTGTTTTAAATTGTTACTTGTTTATATTTTTAAATTGTTTGTTACAAATAAAATAAATAAACACGCCGCGCGTGCGTGGTCCCCCTCTGTATGTGACTCGAAGTGGCGAGTGTAAAATGCAATAAATTTGGGCAATTTGGGGCATTTTTACCCCCCTTTGACCCTCTGGGGGCGCGAACCAGAATTTTTTTAGGTCAAGAATGCTCATTTTATATCCAGAACAATTGCCTCTACATTTTGGCCAAGTTTCAAAATAATTGAATGGATGGATCAAACGGAGAAAGGGTAATTTTTGCCATTTTGGGCGCTTTTGAGCTCCTGGGGGCGCGAACCAGATTTATTTCAAGGTCAGCAATACTTATTTTCTATTAGGAACAATTGCCTCCACATTTTAGTCAAGTTTCAAAGACATTGAATGGATGGATGAAAAGTTATGGGGCAAAAATTTTTTTTTTTTTGCCATTTCGGGGCCTATTGACCCCCTGGGGGGCTAACCAGATTTATTTTGAAAAATCTGAGAATGTCACTTTCTAACATGACCAAAGTTACAACTTCATGCAAAATTTCAGAGAAATTCAATGGCTGGTTGCGGAGAAAAATCCGGACGGACGGACGGAAACATAGTTCTCCTGATTTTATAAATCGTGGGACTAATTATAATTAACTTAAGATACTTCTTAAAATATTCATAGAAATAAAATTATTTATTTTTCTGTATGTTTATTTTTTAATAAATGTATGGTATTTTTAGGCACAGTTATCCGGTTTTTAAAGTAGGGAAAGTCTATTTTTCTAAAAATAAAAACTTCCGAATGTAGACGTAAATGATAAGCAAGTTGGTACTGTGAAGAAATCCCCATGACTTGTATTTCATCAAACAGACAATTGGAAGTGCTTGTGGAATAATTGCTCTAGTTCACGCTTGGATAGACAATGCAGAGCAAATTGCTTTCCAGCGGAAACCAAGTCTGTGACCTCAGCAAGAAAAAGTCTTTCATGAGACAAAAGTATGTCAAAAGATGTGTTTTTATATATGTGTGCGTAGTCGGCGTAAACCATCCGGTGATGGGAAATAAAGTTAACCAAAGTTTTTCAATATACGTTCTGTTCTTTGTCATTCTTGTTGGATCTTCCCAGGTACCCCGAAAGAACGGGTAATGAAACATGCATTTAGTTATTGTTTTTATTGGAGAGAAACAATAAATAAAAATGTGTTTTTTAGGAAAATAATTTGCTTTGGAAAATGCTGAATATATTTATGTTTGATGATTCCAAAAAAGATCACTTCGTTTAAATAATTTATAGGCAATGTTTTTTATATGAATTTTTTACTATTGGATTAGTACAAACTATGTACTCTAACTATTATTTTTTATTCGATCAATGACATGCCTTTAGTTGCACACAAACAGACAAACACCCAAAACATCAAAACTTTTAAATAACGTACTAGTTAATACCCGCTCCTCAAGCGTTGTTACTATTGTAGATTTCCTCCATAGTAAACATTTTTTATAGTGCACTTTTTAAAACAAATATTCTAACGAATATGTTCGTTCGAAAAAAAAGAACGAATACATTCCTTTCGTTACCAATAATAATATCAACAATATACGTGAGACGTGAAAACTACTGAGCCACAAAACTCATAAGCAAATTTGTAAGTTATATAACTTTTTTATATTTTTTTATTTTTGTAGATTGTTGAAGTTATGGATTGATGCCTTTCTAGAAAATAGAGAATATTTATTATGAGGAAGTCATCAAGTATTTTTTATCTGAAAGGCATGTCACCATCTGAAATCGATAATGGTATAAATGTAGACCTTAGCAGAGGATTGCCCTATAGATGGCACTCGTACGCGTTTGCTTACCGAATTCAGATAAAGATACTTGATGATTGCAGGATACTCAATTGTCTTTTTTCTCAGTAGACTATCGACTCCGTTACTTAAATGAATACTGAAAAATTATAACAGAAATAGTTCAATCTTACAAACTGGTACTTAAACTGTTCAGTAGTGACTAAATGTGAAGCCAATAATATACATGTATTGTTAGGCTCAACACTTGTCAGTCACTACAGCGTTATATTTATTTATAGATAATTACAGAAGATGAAAAAAAAACATCGATACTGTCGGTTTCGAATCCAAACAAATGGGACCTATAGTTGGTCTCGCACATCTAAAAAAACAATAATATATTTAACATTCTCGAAATTCATACTGGAATTGTATGCAAAGACCCGTAGCATAGCGGATAAAGTATTTAGTGAAAATTCAGTTCTAAGTGACTCTCTTCCATAATTGCGGATTACTTAGGCCATCTGCCTGGTTATGACTGCCCGAACGAGAGCATGTTACTCATGTGGATTCCATAAGGAGTTCCGTTCGAAGTTCCGTACGGGGTCCTGCGTTCAGCGGAGGGATTCCTAAGTTCTACAGGATGTACCCGAAGAAGGTCGGGAGTTACATCGGCCGGGCTTTGTGAAAATAGAACAGTAGTCCGAATGATCCAACACATTCTACAAGTAAATCGTTTAAATTCTACTTCTTTATAGTAGACTGTGGCCGTCTATAGTGACCAACATATTGGTCACTATTAAAGGAGTTGTACTGTAATAGAAGGACCAACATTTCAAATCGGAAATTCGATTAAAAGCTTACTTTAATGAAAAGCTACAATAAAAATAATGTCGATATCACATTATGTAAACCATTGGTTTGTTGTAAGGTAGTGTTAAGATACAACACGTTTTGTTATGATATTGGTTTGTTGTGAATTAGTGTTAAGATACAACACGTTTTGTTATGATATTGGTTTGTTGTGAGGTAATGTTAAGATACATGTTTTGTTATGATATTGGTTTGTTGTGAGGTAGTGTTAAGATACAACACGTTTTGTTATGATATTGGTTTGTTGTGAGGTAGTGTTAAGATACAACACGTTTTGTTATGATATTGGTTTGTTGTGAGGTAGTGTTAAGATACAACACGTTTTGTTATGATATTGGTTTGTTGTGAGGTAGTGTTAAGATACAACACGTTTTGTTATGATATTGGTTTGGTGTGAGGTAGTGTTAAGATACAACACGTTTTGTTATGATATTGGTTTGTTGTGAGGTAGTGTTAAGATACAACACGTTTTGTTATGATATTGGTTTGTTGTGAGGTAGTGTTAAGATACAACACGTTTTGTTATGATATTGGTTTGTTGTGAGGTAGTGTTAAGATACAACACGTTTTGTTATGATATTGGTTTGTTGTGAGGTAGTGTTAAGATACAACACGTTTTGTTATGATATTGGTTTGTTGTGAGGTAGTGTTAAGATACAACACGTTTTGTTATGATATTGGTTTGTTGTGAGGTAGTGTTAAGATACAACACGTTTTGTTATGATATTGGTTTGTTGTGAGGTAGTGTTAAGATACAACACGTTTTGTTATGATATTGGTTTGTTGTGAGGTAGTGTTAAGATACAACACGTTTTGTTATGATATTGGTTTGTTGTGAGGTAGTGTTAAGATACAACACGTTTTGTTATGATATTGGTTTGTTGTGAGGTAGTGTTAAGATACAACACGTTTTGTTATGATATTGGTTTGTTGTGAGGTAGTGTTAAGATACAACACGTTTTGTTATGATATTGGTTTGTTGTGTGGTAGTGTACAGATACAACACGTTTTGTTATGATAACTTCGCCATTTTGAAAATGGCGTTTATCGTGTTCTGCATTCGAAATCTTCATTTTTATTTTATCTTACATCACACTCCAAAACAAATTTGACTACTATATAACTTCAGTTCAGGTTAAAGTCAGCAGAATGTTTCGATATCGATACAAAATTATCAACTAATTTATTTTATCACAGAGCATTAATTCTAAACTTATCTATTTATGTATTATATAAAAACAATTGGAACTTATATAGAGAACGACCTGCATTTCCGTGACTTCGCGTCGTCAAGGGTCGGGCAGGTTACGGAAGCGCCCGAGTATTGCCGAAATTATTAGCCAATAACGTTGCAGCATGCAGCCGATTACTTATGGCAAAAATGAATTTCTGGACCAGATGCCTAGATTTATTTGATGTATATCGTTACTATTTGAACATTTCGAATGTAAAAAAAAACTTTAAACCCTAACCCTAAAAAGGGTTCCATCTCCCATATTACCCGTTTTAATGATACAACATTATATCAAATACAGCTCAGGTTACCAACTATTTTGTTAAAATTGAAGATCAAGTATAGTGTGACCTATATTTAGTATTCTTGAGCAAGTAAAAATGTGTTTTAAAACGTGTCATAGTTGCATTGTTCACCAAGTTTTAATCATGGATGTTCGGCTGGCTTTGTTTTATCTATTACACGCATATTATCAGTAAAAGGCTAAATAATGAATTTGCTTAATATTCAGCGAACCATAAAAACCCAGGTTTGTATATGTGTAATTATCGAAAAGATGATGTCTATCCAAACAATCTTCGGACTATTACAGGGCTAAAGGCGACTATCACAGCCAAAATCACGGAGTGCGTTAGAGTTATTCACAATTTTGCGGGTCGTATCCATGCATGATTATTAAAAAACATGGTTGACATTCAAGACTGCAACTTTCTGGACATGTCAGACATACCGTCTTGTTTATTAATTCAGTTTATTAAACAAAAAAACAATTATCGCATTTTATTAAAATCATCTATCGACGAGATCTGAAAAAAAAACACAAAATTAACTCGAGGAAAAAGCTGATTCAGATTAGGTTAGCAGATTTTTTGTGTGATCGACAGGTGTTTGCCTTCGTGTTACAGAAACTGAAGAAAATGATGATTCCGTGATGATCAGGTAATTCAAACCGCCGCAGAAATAGACATTTACTGAATATCTGCAAGGCCTCTTACACATGTACGTCTGTTCATGAATTCATATGCGTTTTCAAATGCGTCATCGCACTTTTACATGATGCTTTGTATGTCGAGCGGTCGGTAGATAGATGAATATGTTGCGCTTCGGTTGAAAGTGCTATTTTTATGGTTAAATCTGAGGTTGCTGTGATTACGACCTCGGCGTTCGCAGTTCGAATCCAGCCGTTTCCATGGAACTGTTTTCACCATGTATTTGGCAAATATTTACGCAGTCCCTCTTCTGAGTATCTTATTTTAGAAATAAAAAAGTATATTTATCGACATCGTCTGACGACATGAACGTTACAATTCCAAATGAACTCGGTCCAGTACCATCATATTTCACTATAGATGTTGGCAACATTCACGTAAGTAAATTATTCTACAAAGAACGAAGCTCTAGATGTGCCAAGTTGGAAGCCAGTTGGTTCCATAGCATAGAATTAACTCATCAATGTTAGCAACCTCTACGTTTATCCTCGTGGAAGTACCTGATTTATATAAGGACTAGGGAAATCAATGTCAACAACAGAATCGAAATTGTCAAAAATTGATCGTATCATGCTAAATGATATGAATTTACGGTGTCATCATAATTATTGTGAAAGTACAATACACAATTTGCTTGGATAAATATATTTAATTCTGATTTAAGGCAGTGACACATCATTGTAGGTGTGCGTTTTACTCTGACAAATTTGTGTTATTTATATATATTCAAACTAATCTTGATTTCCCCCTGCATCTACAGTCTCAATAGTAAAATAACCGAAAACTTACTGATCAAATCGTTCATGCTCAGCACTTACGACATTTCTTTAAACGTGTTTCACGAAGTATGCGTACATTTTGTCCCCGTTTACAAATTATTACATTTATTTCAAATGAACCGGTTCTCTCAAGTACGTATTCCCACAAAGAGGTAAGCAAATGTACACCTGTATTATTCTCTTCAGGCTGACATTTTTAGAAAGTTATAAGATGTCGAATGAAGAAAAGTTGCTAATTTAACACCGGTTTAACCGATTTGTTCAAATTATAAACAACACATTACATAATTTTTCAATTTATTTAATTATTATTTTTTTTTAAATACCATCAATTACATATTATTATAAATGTTTGCTTTGATTATTTATCAGAGAAGATAAATAATATATTTCCAAGTAAATACATATGTTTGCTTCTTTCTTATTAAAAATATCGATTTGTCATTTTGTTTTTTGTTTTTTTTACATTCTAAAATCGATTTAACGTTTCTCTGATTTTAAACGTCTATTGTTTGTTGTTAGATTTTTACTTTTAAATATAAAATTAACGATAAAGTGAACGATTTACCGGTATTTATTTACTCATCTCCAGGAGTTAGGTACAAGGCCAGTTTGATCTTACTCCCACAAGTAAGATGTGACCCAAGGTCGGGTCGGGAAAGTGGGGTTTGAAAAGCCAGCGCCCGAGAGGTGAGAACTCTGGCCATTAAAAATTGCCTGGGCAGCCCCGTCGGCATTTCCCGGTAGGGGCGCCTCAGGTAGTAAGCAATAAACTTACTCCTCCCCAAAGAGGGGGGGGCGAGGCATGGAAGGGTGGACCTCCTAGAACTGCACAGACCCATAGACCGGCGTAAATCAAGCCCCGAAGGCCAAGACGATACCAGTCTATAGGGTGCAGTATCCATCGGAACAGATACTAGACTTTGATCTTAGTCAAAGGCCAAGAACGATTTACCGGTAGAAGCTAACTAAAGCTGGAAATTGATATGCACAGGCATTGTACCAACACTGCTAAAGGCACTGTTATAAAAAAGGGATACCGTTAATATACAAACAAACAATCCATATTGTAGAGTTTTAGTAATATAAAAAATGATCACTTCAGTTCTACGTGTGAATTTGTTTACGTGTATGCATGTTGGCACTGTCGAGGAAACAGTGAGCAGGAATAGCATTCCAAAAGCAAACAAGTATGGTATCTAGTTCCACAGATAAGCTTTTCTTGGAAATAAACTTTGTTCATGGAAGTTTCGTTTGGTTTTTAGTACAGAGAGAAGGAAAGTAAAGTTATTAACTGTGGTTGTAACTAGACGAGTTTTTCATGTAACAGTTTTACAGGCAGGGGACTCACGGATGTGAGTTTTCAACAATAGTTACTGTTGTATCGCATCTTCAACGCAAAACGCGTAGATCTAATTGACGTACATAAGCTCTGACGTGTTCCAGATTAAATATAAAAGGATACGTCTGTACTTTCATTAGTTTTTTGTTGTTGTTGTCGCATACAATCCGGTGGTTTCGAATTCCTTTTCTTTTTCACTCTAAGGAAATCTTGTCTTTCCTTGAGATTGTTTCAGTCACAGGCAAACAGATCAAAGGAAACAGAACTTTCGTAAATGTTATCCATCAAAAGCCGATACATTAACAAAGATCCTACTTTTACAGATCTGGCTGAAGCGGAATGTGGAATGTCTTCATCTTCAATATGTTCGTTAATGCACAAGCTTAAAGCCGCCCTCTGGGCAGCCTTTTGACATTGCTATTAGTACGGTTCGTTGTACCGCTAACAGTAGTAGTATTAATCCCTATTTTCCCCTCCCAACAATGGTAGAGTTATACACAACGTATTTTTGTTATGTGGGAAAATTCAGATCATCAAAGACGAGCACTTGATTGTGAGAAACATAAAATTGTCTCAGTCCAAAAGCACCCCCCTCCACCGACCGAAGACAGAAAAGACGAAGAGGTCCAGTACAAGAACAGTTACTACAGCCCGCTCAAAAACAAAGATAGGTATGCTGTAATTCTAAAGTTACTATTAAACCCGACGATACAATTCTTTTTATTTTCTATTTTTTATTTTTTTATTTTTTTTATTTTTTATTTTATTCTTCATTTTTACTTTGTTTTAAAATTATTGTCAGATATATAAAGGTGTTAAAATTCTTCCATTTAGTTTTGAATTGTGGTTGGAAACACATCCGAGGAGATCTAGCTACGGTCGAAATAACTTATAATGTGTACAATCCGAATGTATATCTAGTTTTTTTCAACCTCATAACTTATTTATGCTCTGTTTGAACGGACATAGAGCTCTCTGATTCGAATTCCTATCGAAAATAATCGAACCTGAAGACTAATATTTTTGGTAGTGCGTGGGTTACAGAGAGTCATCACGTATTAAGGTCGAACGCAATTCGAGAATAAGCCTTAATGAAATTGAATGATAGCTCATTGAAACGTGATTAACCTCACCGTGAGATTCAGCATGTTCAATGGGAAAAACTACATTTGCTACTTGTGGGACCGTTGGTATATGACGTGCGTCTGTTGACATTAAATTGAGAACCCGCGGCGATGTTTTCACAAGAAGGAAAGCCACACTCATATATATATATACATATATATATATATGGGAAGAGAAGGATGAAGGTAATCCGACGTGATGGTAAAATGAAAAAGGAAAACCAAAAACTGGATGTTTTTTATGTGTACATCAACGTTTCGTCTTTATTTATACGATTTCATCAGGATAATGGCAGCGTCTCGCTGCCATTATTTTTCATTTTATTTTATTTTTCTTCCCAACATGTCTACCCTACATGTATCTGTGCTTGCATGATATCTTTTCCCTATATCATCATCCTGATGAAATCTTATAAATAAAGACGAAACGTTGATGTACACATAAAAAACATCCAGTTTTTGGTTTTCCTTTTTCATTTTACCATATATATATATATATATATATATATATATATATATATATATATATATATATATATATATATATATATATATATATATATATATAGTCTCGGAAGTTTCTCAACCATTAAAACTATTTTTCAAACAAACAAAAAAAAAAAACATATAGTCCCAAGTCTTCCAGTGGAAAATCACTCATGTAAGTCAATTTATTTTTTACAGTTATTATATTAGTTTATTTCTAACACTATTTTAAGGGATCATCAGTTGTTTACCATGAAAAACTGTTTCGGGAGTTTAAAAACAAGACAGTATTTAATTTCATGGCTTCCCAGCAGAGTTGATCAGACCCCACTTCCCTTATATATATATATATATATATATATATATATATATATATATATATATATATATATATATATATAAAGTATGAAACCAAAAGTATACTTTTAGAGGATAGAACCTATAGTTAAATGGTTTCAGCTCAATATACGAGATAGAGCAATTATAAAGATAAACGAAGGAAGAAAGATAAAGATGTACGAATAACAAATCTATTTGAAATTCGATTGTTCAATGGAAGGTGTACTCCGAAAAAACATGTCTATTTTTCTTTCCTTAAGCCAAGGTTTTTCAAAGATTAAAGCCCGATACTCAGAGGGATTACATTAATGGATACGTTGGCAGTAGAAAAGCACATGATAATAGTTCACCTCCAAAGCATGATGGATTTACATTTCCAATGAACTCTCCCAGAGAACTAAAAAGATTGGAAAAGTTAACTGCATCCATGTACGGTCTTAAAACATCTTCTTTTCCTAAACAAATTGAGCACCTCAACAACTTCGAAAACGATTTATTCGACCTAATTAGACGTATCAACAAAATGCAACAAACATTCCAACGTCTTTATAAAAAAAGAAATAAACTCATTAACAAGATTAAGAAACACCCTAATATAATTGTCCATGCAGATAAAACAAACAAAAAACTTACATTGAACAATCGAAATTGAAATAGAGTTGTCTTTTGTACATCTTTATCTCTCTTCGTTCATTTATCTCTCTCTCTCTCCCTCTCTCTCTCTCTCTCTCTCTATATATATATATATATATATATATATATATATATATATAATTTACAACATGCAAAATGTTAAGAAAAACAGTCACACAATTTTAACAAAAAACTGTTTTATTATTATTATTATTATTATTATTATTGTTGTTGTTGTTATTATTGTTACTACGATTATATTAATAAAATTACTCTGCATGGTATGCATTTATTCTTTGAGGTTGTATCTTCAGTTCTCGTATATGAACTAAGAAAAGAACAAAAACAAACAAAGTAAAACCAAATCAGAAACGGTTGAGGCAAGTAGTCCTTACTCATCATCATTTCGTATTTAGTCGGTCGAAACAACTGTATGCTGGAAATAAAAATCAGTTTTCTTTTCTGTGGAAACTGTCTGAATCTGCTACCTCTAACATTTTACGCAATTTAAAGTAAATAAAATATTTCATACAATAGCTCGAGCCTCACACATTTGAGCTATTGTATGTTATAACATTTATATTCACACACTTTAAATATAATTACATACATAGCATGGATGGCTGATTGCAGCTATGGGATTTCATTTGACTACCGTAGCCACAGAACACAGTTTTAAGAAGAAGAATATATATATATATATATATATATATATATATATGTGTGTGTGTGTGTGTATCGAGGCAGCATTTTTTCTTTAAGACACGTATTATTAAAAATAACCGACAATTTTTGTCTGGCTATTTTAGTGTTGATCCCTTCAATTTTCCGGATTAAAATCTTAATCTCGGAAGGAAATTGGCTGATGAAACTGCCATAGTGTACATGTTGGTCCAGAGTACTTTCTGACCCGTCTGGGTCCATCGTCAGTGGATCAATGACAAACAGGTAAAGACCTGGAGTGAGATTTATAATTAATTATGGCGGGAAAATGTAACTATGTTTATTAGGTATTATAAGCATTTAAGTATATTAGTGCTAGTGTTAAAATTAATCTTGTTAATAGCAGGTTTTTTAGTTTTAATCAGAAAGTACTACACTAAAATAGCCAGACAAAAATTGTCGGTTATTTTTAATAATATATATATATATATATATATATATATATATATATATATATATATATATATATATATATGAAATCCCGTAGCTGCAATCAGTCTTCAGTGCTAGTCCCAGACCATCTGGCCTTGTTATGCGCAAGTTGTCGTAGACAATGAAGTTGTTTCGCTGTACATAGTGGTCCTAGTCCCGCCTGCTTCAGCTCAACACGTAGAGTGACCAGCAGATGTTAGCAGTGCTGTCCTAGTCGCGGTTGGTAGGCTTGCGAGGCAGTAACGGCAACGTCTAGTGCCCTATGTGCGGGGGTGTCCGGGCTTTTGCGGAGAGGGTTTTTTCGTTGCACAGCTATATATATATATATATATATATATATATATATATATATATATATATATATATATATATATATATATATGAAGCAATCCAACAAAAGATATAAGCGTCAACTAATATCTTATAATTAGTGAAACATCCGGATAAAAAACTGAAGCTCAATATACTGGATAGAGCATATGGACACATTTCGCGACTGGATAACTTTGCCGGCCCCTTCAATTTCACGTATTTGGACTGCTGTTTGTATCTTGGAGTAATGTCCTTCCTGATTATGCTTCTCAACTTGTATGACCTGGATGGACTGTATGGATTCAACAAAAGTATGTTTTTGGATTGATATGTTTGATGTTATGTATTTTAATGTATTTGTGTATATAATTTTATATATTTTCAAAGCGTAATTTTATTACCTGTAGTAGTATAACTGCGGTAATGGTCCTCTGAAGAGAAGAATTATCTTTGAAAACTCATGAGCTAAGGACTTAAGGATGCTTTGCATGAACTTTGAATTCTAATAAAATTTGATTGACACCTTATTTTATTACTTCATTTTATATTATAATATATATATATATATTTGTGTAATTAGGCAGCATTCCTTCTCTCATGCATGTTTGGTTAAACAGTAGCGACAGCTTCTGTTTATTTTTTGGTCGTTTTTTCGATTTGTCGCACGACCGATTTGGTATTGTCGTCCATGTTGTATAAATGAGTATGCAAAATAAAAGATTGGTGAATTTATTAAGAAGACGTTTTTAAAAAATATTTCAACAACACTTCAACAACACTTCAACATACTTTCGCCCCGCTCATAACGAGCATGGTTCACACTAGGTTTATGTACTAGAATACACAACGCTTCCATTGAATACTGTAATATAAGATCCCACGAATCAAAAAATAAATCAGCAGAAGCTGTCGCTACTGTTTAACCAAACATATATATATTTATATATATATATATATATATATATAAATATATATTTATATATATATATTTATATATGTATATATATATATATATATATACAGTTATAATATAGTTATATATGTATATATATATATAAATATATATACGTATGTATATATATATATATATATTTAAAGTTTACATGTTTTAAATATAAATTTGTGGGCTAAGGCGTCGAACTTTTTGTTTGAAACGTGACTCGTTGACTGGTATGAATAATCTTCTCTACACTGACGATTCCCGAAAGGATGAAACGTATGTAGATAAAAACAAATATTTATAAGTATTTTGCGCACCAAAACCTAGGTTGGGCTGTGTAGCTAGTAGTATTGACACAACCGTTATCGTGGGTTTAATGCATGTTCCTTTCAGTAGTCGAACACTTTGAAAATGGCTGCCTTTAAATAGGTTTAATCCATCGCTTATTTACTGTCTAAGTTTGGACGTCGGACTTTGAGTCTGAAACCTGACTCATGTTCTCCGTGGTTCGAATCCGGCGAATAGTATGAATAATCTTCTCTAAACTGACGATTCCCGACAGGATGAAATGTAAACGTATGTAGATAAAAACAAATATTTATAATTATATGGATGTGTCACTCATAAAAAAATTATTCAGTTAAGATTGGGATTAGTCCAATAAAAACAAACTCGAGGATACTCGATTACAGGGTACAGAGCATTTATATGTGATTTTTTGAAGGCTTACCAAAGCATTCCGTTCAGGAACCCAATCAACGGAATGCTTTGGTAAACCTTCAAAAAATCCCATTCATAATTATATATATATATATATATATATATATATATTAGGGTAGGTCGATTTTACACTTTTTTTTAAATATTAAAAAAAGGCACGTACCGAAAGTTGTATATAGACCTCTTAAATACTCATGCAAAAAATTAGATCAAAAACTTCAGCGGTTTTTTGAGCGTTTGGTATCAAAGATCGTAGACAAGAATATACTGAAAATTCCTCGTTTTTGCAAGATTTGTGTTAAAACCAAATAATTTGTGCATTTAAAATCAGCGAATGTCCTTTTATTTTATAAAAATGATATTAATTAAAGAAATCTTCAAATTAAAAAATTGCCCCCCTCTCATTTTCAGTATCTGCTTTTGTAAACTACCTTTTAACGTTATGAATTAAACAGTAATATTTGAATACCTAAAAAAATGATTTTTTTCTGTTATAAGTGCAAATATAACAAGCAAAGAAATAAGGAATAACCTAACACTATTTTAATGGAGCTTAATATTGAGAGTCAAATTGCTCCATATAAGACCCCTTAGATAAAAATGCTGGTTTCAATTTCTGACTAAAAACTTTGGCTGTAATGTGTTGATGCCTTGCTTCAAAACCATATACAGTTTGTGAAGCTTCTGTTATTAACTTAACTGCCCGTTCCACGCCCTGAGAATGCCAAAAATGCAGCATAATTTTAAATCTATTAATTGTGTCCAATGTGTGGCATTAAAATTAATAGGTGGTATTCTTTTTAATCTTTTTCTGGTTGACTCCTCACTCCTGAAAGAACACATTAATTAATTGAATTATTAAAAAATTCCAATCTGTACTGCTTTAATAATTATGGTGAAATTAGATAAAATCTTTAAAAATCATTCTATAAATTGGAATAAATAATTGAGTCAGAAATATATGAATAAATATTACTTACCTAATGGCCAAAATTATTTTTAAAGCTTCTTCTCTTACTTCAACCTCTTCAGATTTAACCATGGAATATAGAAAGTTTTCAGGCAGTAAACAAAATGTATTACCTTGTATATTTCTAAATGTGATATCTTGGATTTCCTGAGGCTGCTCCTTAATCCTCTGGGTCATATTAAAAATGTGCACTTGCTGATTGTGGAATTTACTATTTCTTTTAATTTCAAACCAAGAAGTGGCATACACATTTACAATAAAATTTACTACATAGTGTAGTTTTGTCGTGTGCCTTTGTTGGTATGCACCACGAGTCCATAAACACATGAGCCTGATGGCCAAAGTTATCCATCTTGCTTGGTTTAAAGGACCAATTTTCCAGGAGGTATATCTAGAGTCAACCTTACCTCTAGAAATACCTACTGTGTATTCATAAAGGAGTCTTTGGTCAGAACTAAGATCATGTATTTCATCAATTTTAAAAATTGACTCTAGAGGATTGCTAATAGTGGAAAATGATATTTGGGGTAAATCATGGCAATCATTTGAGCATAATTTCCCCAGAGGGCCACTGAATGTTGTAGGGCCCTTTGCGCAACCATCTATGTTTTTAAAAAGGGCTCTGAAAGGTAGTTCATTATGATGCAAAGAGCAACCAATTGTGTGAAGATTTTTAAAAAGGTTTTTTTCTAAAATTGCAACCATTCCACCTTCGCAACCTGTGTTGGTATTAGTGTTGTCAACAAGTATAGCCTTGATACTGTTCTCACTGTGGAATTCATGCAAAACATCCACCACTTGATCTGCATGAACAGCACCTGTTGCACCACTATTAGGAAGAACTCTGTGTCAGATATTTACTTTCACATGGTGTTTCTTTTGTAAAAGTTAAATGGTGTTCTGGTCCCTTAGTTTTTTTCATAATTCTCTGTCTATTTTCATCCACAATTTCCTTATACATCAATGTGTCCTTATCCATTCTCCTATCAACTCCAATACATATAATATTTTAGGTGGGATAAAAACCCCTGGCTGAAATAGTTTTATTTGTCTACCTCCAACAAGGTAAGATGTGACACAAGGTCATGAAAGTGGGATTAGATAAGCCTGCGCTATAGAGGTGAGCACTCTGGCCATTAAAAAATTGACTGGGCAGCCCCGTCGGCATTCCCCTGTAGGGGCGTCTCAGACAGTTAGCAATAAACTTACTCCTCCTCAAAGAGGGAAGGCAAAGCCTGGGAGGGTGCAACTCCTAGAATTGCACAGGACGGACAAGCCCCAATAGACGGGCGTAAATCCAGACCCAAAGGCCCGGACGATACCGATTTATTTGGTGGGGTAAAAAACTGGCTGAACTAGTTTTTATTTATCTAACTCCCACAAGGTAAGGTGTGACAAAAGGTCGGGGAAGTGGCATTAGATAAGCCAGCGCTCGACAATTCAATAAATATTTGTGATAATTACATTTGTAAACACAGAATCAACACGTGAATTCAAATTCGCTCGTTGAATTTTCAACCGGTGAATACCATGAAAAATATCCAATAAATAAAACGCCTATGTAAATAAATAATTATTTATATATAACATTAAATATTATAGTGTTTTATTCCTTTTTAATTTGAATATGTACATTTAATTTCTTAAGAAAAGAAATAATAAACTTTAAAATATTTATTATTAAGTAATGTATTACTTTTTTTTGTTAAAACCCGGGTTTAATTTAAGGCGACACATCTGCCGGTGAAATCTAGGCTGTGAGAAAAAATCTCGATTTATTTGATCTTAAAGTTGCAATGCTCAAATAAATACAAAGTTTTGAAGAAAAATATTTCTTGTGGTAACTTTTGACATTATTTGGCAACTTTCTTCGAGTGCGATAATTTACAGTTTCAAAATCGACCTCCCCTAATATATATATATATATATATATATATATATATATATACATATATATATATATATAGAGAGAGAGAGAGAGAGAGAGAGAGAGAGTAGGTTATGAAAATGTATTTAGGACAATTAAGCTACGCAGAGGTGTCCACGTTTCATTCCTGGGGGAAATGTCAAACAAAAACGGGGATGAAGCGCGGAAGCCTCTGTGTAGCTTAATTGCCATGAATGCATTCTCATAACCTACTACCTCGCTCTACTCACGTATCGAGCACTGTCGGAATAAATACTGAAAACCGATACATAAATCATTATATCTCCTTATATCATTTAATGTGGATACATAAAATACTAATATATATATATGATGATGATGGACTCTCCCGTCGATTACGACGTATGAGGTTCCAACAACTTTCATTTGTGTCTAGATCGTTCATGACACCTGAGTCCGGCAAGAGACCTGCAAGGAAAGCCGCAGACAGTGCAAGAGTGTGAGTAATCGGATGCCAGGTGTGGAGCACTCTCTCTAGCTTTTCGCCTTACTCTGGCAGTTCTCATATTATCCACACAGGTCTCGTTGAATCTTTCCAGTCCAATGCAACAAGCTGCTCGCCATGTCTTCCTGTCTTTTGTACAGTCTTCAAAGTTTTTGGGGGGTACTCCAATTGCCGTCAGCGCATCTTTCAATTTATCTTTGTACCTCAGCAAGGGCCGACCAACATTCCTGTTACCACAAGCTAACTGACTGTACATCAGTGCTTTAGGTATCCTCTCTTCGTCCATATATATATATATATATATATATATATATATATATATATATATATATATATATACATACTAAAAAAGCACTAAGAATAACAGATTCATTGAAATGGAAAAAATGCGAAATATTGTTTTATTTTTTTATTTTACTGGTCTTAATTGTTATTTGTATGAGAAACAGCTTCAGTGAAATAACATATTTATCCCCATGGCGCACCTGCTGTGTCAGGTGTTCTTTAGTGCAGCTTTGTTGATTAGTTGATTAGTGTATAAGTAACTGACACACAGAAGCAATTCTGAATTAGAATATCGATCAGATAGAAATGCAATACTTAGTGCAATATCTAATTTAGAAAGCGGTTGTTGCCGAATCAGTGGTTAAATAACGCTGGAACAAATCAGTAGTTATAAGGGGACCCCTTCTGAATAGTAGAACTAATAAGTTCCAAAATAATAGGATAGACTAGACTCTCAACCCATGGTAGAGCAACTAGTTTGATAGAAGTAAATGACCACACACATTGTAGGCATTGATTGCCGTCGTTTCGGTGTGCTATTATCATAGAAAACAAACAATGCTGATTAATTAACCGAGCCGTTTGATATTGTGTAACTTCATGTAAATCTGAAATATTTCTCTAATTTCATGTCTTCCTCGTCAGATCACTGTTAGAGAATAGTGTCTAGGTATCAGATCCATATTAAACACGTGTTATCTGCAAAGAGTTTTTTTTATGAATGGCTACTTAAATGGTGTCGTGTCTACGTGATCTGCCCCACGGAAGCCAATTTAAGAAGCTTAACCTTTTCCCCTTCAGCGTGGAGGTTTATACGGTGGTCTCATTTTGACCTACAATCTCTTCAATGGTCATTATTATCTCCTACATTATCTCCTATTTATTGATGCATCAAAAAAAGTCTACCAGAAACCGTTTTACCGCCCATTTTGATTGAACCGGAGGAGAACCGCTTTCTGAATCAGGATCTCTGAACCTTGGAATCAACTCCAATTTGATGTTTTTAATGCAGCAACGACTCAGAAATTCAAACCAAAAAATACAAATGCTAAGCCACTGTATCCTTTTTCTGTGTAAACTTTAATTTTACGAAGACCATTTTAATTAGATCTTTATCTGTTACGAAAAGAATTCTAACGGAAGTAGATTCAGGGTTACATCGGTCGAAACGTTGTGGGAATAGCATGCAAGATGAGAACAGTAGTCTGAATAATCGTGTTACACCGGCCGTTGTAACAGAAGGGAAACTACACCGGTTCTCACTATAAATAGTGCGAGTAGACAATCACCAGGAAGAAAAAGGACAGTATTGTAACTGTCTAGCCGAGTGCCAGTCAGTTTCTTTACCTTTGTATTTTTTATGTTAATACACTTGTTATCTTAACCCAACCTCGACTTGACTTTTTCTTTTTACTGTTGGACTACTTCACAACAAATCCAAGATGAGAACAGTTGTTTGAATAATCCAAATCATATAAATCATCAATCCTTTTCTAAAAAAAAAATCAGAAACATAATTTGTTCATTCTATTCATAATTTTCTATCCTCTCATAATAGTAATAATCATCATTTAGCTATTACTTTAACCCTTGTCCTTGAGCGGCTTTTGGCCTTGATTTGATTTGACTTGACCTATTAGTAAAGACTCTGTTTTTGCACACTCTGTAGAGTTCCCATATTCGGGTGGGAACGCCGAGTGTAGGTTGTATTTTACACTGTATCTGTAACGATTTAAAGCAATGTCTCTTTTTGCGAGCAAGGAATCCGGAATCTAACGAATAGCGAAACTATTTTAGAAAGAAATCGATGATGCAAGCAAAAAGAAATGCCAAATCCAAGAATTTCCTCTTGAGGAGAACTCTGATAAAAACAAGTACGTAAGCTAATTTGCATCTCCCCCTCACCCCCCCCCTGCTGCCCTCCGTACCTGACCGTATTATCACATGTCCTCGGTGTCATTCACCAATTGTACACATCCCCTCCTACGCTTCGGAAGCGGAACAGAAGGAAATCATCTTTACGGATCTTTCGGGAGCGAAAGAGAAAAATGTGCTTCCTCTATCGGATCTCTTCATGCGTATCGGTTGGTTGGAAAGAAGAGGGGGATGTCGATCGAGAGATTGGGTGGTGCTGGAAACCCCCCCCCCCCCCAAAAAAAAGAAAATGCAAACGTGAGATCGATTTCTCTCGGTGCGGGCGGACCCGGTTGTTGTTTCAGGCGAGTGCATCTCATCGCTATGAGACTCGGAACAGAGAGAAACATCCGAAGCGACGAAAACAAAGCATCCGACTGGAAGACGAGTCACGAGAGAAATAACAAGAAAAAAAGACGGAAAGTAGGTTTGGTTTTCTTTTCTTAAATTTACGTCAACAATAAATCGTTAGTTGACTAAGTGCTGCGTCGAATGGAACACAAATAAATGTCTGGAAACTTTAGTTGGCTGATAGAAGAATCAAAATGATGATGGTAGAGTTCTGGGGGATTTGGGATAATGTAAGGGTTAGGGTTAGGGTTAGGTTTAGGGTTAGGTTTAGGGTTAGGGTTAGGGTTAGGATGAGGGTTAGGGTTAGGGTTAGGTTTAGGTTTAGGGTTAGGGTTAGGGTTAGGATGAGGGTTAGGGTTAGGGTTAGGGTTAGGGTTAGGTTTAGGTTTAGGGTTAGGGTAAGGGTTAGGGTTAGGGTTAGGGTTAGGGTAAGGTTTAGGCTTAGGTTTAGGGTTAGGCTTAGGGTTAGGATTAGGGTTAGGGTTAGGGTTAGGGTTAGGGTTAGAGTAAGGGTTAGGGTTAGGTTTAGGGTTAGGGTTAGGATTAGGGTTAGGGTTAAGGTTAGGGTACGGGTTAGGATCAGGATTAGGATTAGGGTTATGTATTAGGACTTTAAAACAGACAATACTATCACTAGCGAGGCGTTATCTAAATACGTTACAGATTCAAAATTACAATAAATACTTACACGTCAAATGTTTGTTTTGCAAGCTTTCATTGTAAAACAACTTAGTCAGGCGATACTGTGGTAACATCTTTTTTTCTTCTTCTTCCTGAGTTCGATGGTATTAGCTTCGAGGGGTCGAATCACGGTAGAGTCAGAAAAACACGTAAAGTTGTAAGGGACGTTAGAATAAGTGAAGTCCTGTCGATCTTTAGCACTGGTTTGCGCTTTTTAAATAATGGCATTGACGTGTTAAACAAATATGATTAGGCTTTGGGTTAGGGTTAGTGTTAGGATTAGGAATTAGGAATTAAAATAGACAGGACTATCACTAGCGAGGAGTTATTTACAGATTCAAAATTACAATAAATGCAAACGCGCCAACATATATACATATTTAGGTAAAATTTAGAAAAAACCAACACATGGTGTAAATAAAAACGATAAATCATTTATTTAATTTTTGTTTTGCAAGCTTTCGTTATAAAAAAAAAATTGTCAGGCGAGACTCTGCTATAGTTTTTTGTCTTCTTCTTCCTCATTTCGATGGTATTATCTCCGAGGGGTCGAATCACGGTAAAGTCAGAAAAACACGTAAAGTTGAAAAGAACGTTAGAATAAGTGAAGTCGGATCGATCTTTAGCACTGGTTTGCGCTTTTTAAATAATTACATTGACGTAGTAAACTAATATGTTACAGTAAAAAGTGAACATGTCGAGGAAATTTACAACTACATCTACTTAGGAAAATGGTAAGAAGTGACGCTGATATTATGTCTGAAATCAAACAGAGAATTGCGTTAGGATGAACGGACATTTCGAAAGTAGACAACATCATGAAGAATGATCGTGGTCGTGACCGTGATCGTGGTCGTGGTCGTGTTCTTGGTCTTGGTCGTGGTCGTGGTCGTGGTCGTGGTCGTGTTCTTGGTTATGGTCTGTGTCTTGGTCTTGGTCTTGGTCTTGGTCTTGGTCTTGGTCTTGGTCGTGGCCTTGGTCGTGGTCGTGGTCGTGGTCGTGGTCGTGGTCGTGGCTATCATGAAGAATAGACACTCCACTATGAAGATTAAGCAGAAAGTGTTCGATGAATACATCATGTCTGTTATGACATATGGTAGCAACACTTGGGCACTTTGTTATGCAGCGAGAGAAAAGCTAAAAATGGTCGCATTATTTTCGGCATCAGTTTATGTGATTACAAAAACACCTGGATCAGACAGAAAACTGGTGTAAATTACAACATCCCTACTATACGAACGACAAAACATAGATATGCAGACAGCAGGTGGACATATTAGAGCGGCGGAACGGGTCCCGAGACAATGGAACATACCTGGAGGAAGGCCAACACCTCGGCGGAGAGACAACATCGACAGCCAACAAGGTCCTACTTTGCCCAACCTTGCCAGGGATAAAACAAAGAGGAAATTAACTAGGAAGAGTTTCCTCCGCCAGGAGTGATAAACACTGATGATGATGATGATGATGATGATGATGATGATGATGATGATGATGATGATGATGATCACGACCACGACCACGATCACGACCAAGAACAAGACCAAGACCAAGAACACGACCACGACACGACCACGACCACGACCACGACCACGACCACGACCACGACCACGATTACGACCACGACCACGACCAAGAACACGACCACGACCACGATCACGCCCACGATTACGACCACGACCACGATCACGACCACGACCAATACCAAGAACACGACCACGACTTCGACCACGACCACGACCACGACCACGACCAAGAACACGACCACGATCACGCCCACGACCACGATCACGATCACGCCCACGATTACGACCACGACCACGACCAGGAACAAGAGCACGATCACGATCACGACCACGACTACGACTACGACCACGACCACGACCACGATTACGACCACGATTACGACCACGATTACGACCACAACTATGACAGCAAACCGAATTTGGTTATTCTAGACAATCCATGAAGAACACCACAAAAACATCGAATACAATAATTATGTAATGTGTAATTGGTAAAAAATCGTTTTACACCAGAAAATGTAAGCGAAAATTACGTAATCTGAATTAATTGCCTCAAACAACAAAGGAATATATGACGAAAAATCTTAATGATAACTTATCCCGTGACATTCGCCTTCATAGCTTGTCAAATATGTTTGACCATTAGAGAACATTATATAGATATTACAAGTCTCCTAATTAAGAGTAATCCTTTATATGAACAAGAAACACGTGTAGGCGATTCCCACCTCACAAAATATGTTATAACAGCTGAAATAGATTAAAATCAATAGAATAACAAAACAATATATTTATTCTCATCATGTTTTTTTCTCAATAAAAATACATTGTAATCTGTTTCATTTTTTGTGTATGTATACATTTGTACTCAAATACTTCACGCAGCTACAGACGTAAGTTCAGCTTTAAGAGACAACGACTAGCTCCCATAACAGTGGTTGCACGTGTACTTGGGAAGCAAGGGTTGCGCAATCACAACCACACTTTTCCTGAATTTGCACTGCTTGAATCCAGTGGTTAGAAGGCCGTCCTGGCCTTCTAACCACTGGACTCAAGCAGTGCAAAGCTTGGCATTGTTTCAAGTCGTCCTGACTTGAAACAATGCCAAGCTTAGCTGAGAGCACATACAGCATTTTGTATTCCCAAATTGGCATAGATTTAGTACTAATAAGGGTCAAGGTCGCTGATCTGACGGGAACTTGTGTGTCAACGTGATCATGCTGTGACACACACCTTATCTATATAGATAGGTGTGAAGCGTCTAGAAACTATGCAATTACTTCTATTATTGTACTATTTCAACTATATAGATTTGTAAACGTATTGCTAATAGAGAGTTGGTATATGTATGTATACATCTGATTTGGTATATGTATGTATAAATCTGATTTGGTATATGTATGTATAAATCTGATTTGGTATATATATGTATACATCTGATTTGATATATGTATGTATAAATCTGATTTGATATATGTATATATAAATCATATTTGATATATGTATGTATAAATCTTATTTGATATATGTATGTATAAATCTGATTTGGTACATGTATGTATAAATCTGATTTGGTATATATATGTATACATCTGATTTGGTATATGTATGTATAAATCTGATTTGGTATATGTATGTATAAATCTGATTTGGTATATGTATGTATAAATCTGATTTGGTATATGTATGTATAAATCTGATTTGGTATATGTATGTATAAATCTGATTTGATATATGTATGTATAAATCTGATTTGGTATATGTATGTATAAATCTGATTTGGTATATGTATGTATAAATCTGATTTGATATATGTATGTATAAATCTGATTTGATATATGTATGTATAAATCTGATTTGGTATATGTATGTATAAATCTGATTTGGTATATGTATGTATAAATCTGATTTGGTATATGTATGTATAAATCTGATTTGATATATGTATGTATAAATCTGATTTGGTATATGTATGTATAAATCTGATTTGGTATATGTATGTATAAATCTGATTTGGTATATGTATGTATAAATCTGATTTGGTATATGTATGTATAAATCTGATTTGATATATGTATGTATAAATCTGATTTGGTATATGTAAATATAAATCTGATTTGGTATATGTATGTATAAATCTGATTTGGTATATGTATGTATAAATCTGATTTGGTATATGTATGTATAAATCTGATTTGGTATATGTATGTATAAATCTGATTTGGTATATGTATGTATAAATCTGATTTGATATATGTATGTATAAATCTGATTTGGTATATGTATGTATAAATCTGATTTGGTATATGTATGTATAAATCTGATTTGATATATGTATGTATAAATCTGATTTGATATATGTATGTATAAATCTGATTTGGTATATGTATGTATAAATCTGATTTGGTATATGTATGTATAAATCTGATTTGGTATATGTATGTATAAATCTGATTTGATATATGTATGTATAAATCTGATTTGGTATATGTTAATATAAATCTGATTTGGTATATGTATGTATAAATCTGATTTGGTATATGTTAATATAAATCTGATTTGGTATATGTATGTATAAATCTGATTTGGTATATGTATGTATAAATCTGAGTTGGTACATGTATGTATAAATCTGAGTTGGTATGTGTATGTATAAATCTGATTTGGTATATGTATGTATAAATTTTATTTGGTATATGTATGTATAAATCTGATTTGGTATATGTATGTATAAATCTTATTTGATATATGTATGTATAAATCTGATTTGGTATATGTATGTATAAATCTTATTTGGTATATGTATGTATAAATCTGATTTGGTATATGTATGTATAAATCTGATTTGGTACATGTATGTATACATCTGATTTGGTATATGTATGTATAAATCTGATTTGGTATATGTATGTATAAATCTGATTTGGTATATGTATGTATAAATCTGATTTGGTATATGTATGTATAAATCTGATTTGGTATATGTATGTATAAATCTGATTTGGTATATGTATGTATAAATCTGATTTGGTATATGTATGTATAAATCTGATTTGATATATGTATGTATAAATCTGATTTGGTATATGTATGTATAAATCTGATTTGGTATATGTATGTATAAATCTGATTTGATATATGTATGTATAAATCTGATTTGATATATGTATGTATAAATCTGATTTGGTATATGTATGTATAAATCTGATTTGGTATATGTATGTATAAATCTGATTTGGTATATGTATGTATAAATCTTATTTGATATATGTATGTATAAATCTGATTTGGTATATGTTAATATAAATCTGATTTGGTATATGTATGTATAAATCTGATTTGGTATATGTATGTATACATCTGATTTGGTATATGTATGTATAAATCTTATTTGGTATATGTATGTATAAATCTGATTTGATATATGTATGTATAAATCTGATTTGATATATGTATGTATAAATCTGATTTGGTATATGTATGTATAAATCTGATTTGGTATATGTATGTATAAATCTGATTTGGTATATGTATGTATAAATCTGATTTGATATATGTATGTATAAATCTGATTTGGTATATGTTAATATAAATCTGATTTGGTATATGTATGTATAAATCTGATTTGGTATATGTTAATATAAATCTGATTTGGTATATGTATGTATAAATCTGATTTGGTATATGTATGTATAAATCTGAGTTGGTACATGTATGTATAAATCTGAGTTGGTATGTGTATGTATAAATCTGATTTGGTATATGTATGTATAAATTTTATTTGGTATATGTATGTATAAATCTGATTTGGTATATGTATGTATAAATCTTATTTGATATATGTATGTATAAATCTGATTTGGTATATGTATGTATAAATCTTATTTGGTATATGTATGTATAAATCTGATTTGGTATATGTATGTATAAATCTGATTTGGTATATGTATGTATAAATCTGATTTGGTATATGTATGTATAAATCTGATTTGGTATATGTATGTATAAATCTTATTTGGTATATGTATGTATAAATCTGATTTGGTATATGTATGTATAAATCTGAGTTGGTATATGTATGTATAAATCTGATTTGGTATATGTATGTATAAATTTTATTTGGTATATGTATGTATAAATCTGATTTGGTATATGTATGTATAAATCTGATTTGGTATATGTATGTATAAATCTGAAACTATATTATTTTACTATCTTTCGAACCTCATTCACTTTGCTATACGATTTCAGACTAATCGGCTATCTGTCAATTCACTATTCACGGGCGGCAGTAATTTAGTATCTATTCAAGTGTCATGAGAACATCATCCCAGGTATTATATCATCTTTTAGAGGCTAGCGTTGTGTATGCGCGTTCGTCATTATTCTATCCTCCCAAGCATCACCTCCTCGTTTGTAGACAGTGTAGTACATGTAAGTTTGTCATATTATACTCCAAGGCATTACCTTTTATTTGTATTGTTTTTGGTGCGGGGTTTGTTTAGTATCTGTTCGGTTGTGATGATACCATCATTTCAAGGATCGCTTTTCTTTTTTCTTAGGGGTTTGTGATATATTAGCAGTTTTTTTACAGGAACTATAGTTGTAAGTATAATTGAGTTCTTATTCGAAAACGTGTACATCTTGTGTGTTTCTTTCATAAGAACAAAATATTGTATTTGGTACATAGTATCACATCTCTTTTTATGTAGTTTTTATTTCACCGACATCATACACTTAACAATAGATGATAGTTTTAAAATCAAACTCAGTAAAAAAATGCATAATGATCTGTTTCTAAATTTGATTTATGCGTCGGTATAAATTTCTGCTAAATAACTTACGCATCTTATTTATAGAGATATGATTCAAAAGCGCAGATGTGAAGGAAAGGGTACGTGGTCAAGACTGCTTCCCGCCTGCGTTCACCTGCACAACTCCAGGCAAACGTGTCTATTATTGGAAATATTGCGGAGGCCGAAAATGGAACTAATGGGGTCGTATATATGCAGTATTTGAGCGAAGAAAAGGTGTAAAAATTATTAGAATTCGAGCTACCCTAAACCTAAAGGGTGAACCGCTGACAATTTCTTCCAGTTTCTTGTTCGTTTATTGAATATGAAATTGGGTCTGCATGTCCCTTCGGAGAGAAGTAATAGAAGGAACTTTAAATGGAATCTCTTCCTCCCAGTATTTTCCCAATATTCTCCGCTCACTATGTCTCTCTTTCGCTGCACATCAACGTATATATATATATATATATATATATATATATATATATATATATATATATATATATATATATATATATATATATGTATATCTATATATATATTTACATACTAATTTAAATATATATATATATATATACTTAAGTAAATGTATACATTTATATATACATATCTATATACATACATAAATATATGTATACATTTATATATATATACATACATATATGTATATATATATATATATATATATATATATATATATATATATATATATATATATGACGTCCATGCCTTCTAAGTATCACATTTATATACATATATATATATATATATATATATATATATATATATATATATATATATATATATATATATATATATATATATATATATGTGTGTGTATAGCAAGTCATGAAAACATATTTATGGCAATTAAGCTACACAGAGCCTTCTGCGTTTCATCCCCGGGCGAAATCGTCAGGCTAAAATACATGAACTTAGTTTTGACGGGTTTTTTTAAGACACGTCTAGCTAGTTACATAATCGAATTCTTTGTTGTTCTATTATCCAATCGTTGGGATTCTCATAGAAGAAAGGTTCGTATTTTTTTTACTTCCTATTCCCTATTCTATTGTTTTGTCTACCATAAAATGACCAATCAATGTTTCTTTGTTGTATTAACATAATGGGTGATTTTATTTTAACACGTGCTCGCTTGTTTTTCTATTTAAGGTGTTAGATTTTAAGTTTTTTGGTTTTAGTTTAGTTTAGTTTTTTATTTATTTATTTGTGTATTTATTTACTTATTATGTATTGTTAACGTTAAGTAAATTTTATTTCGTGCAGGCAGTTGTTTGCTATTTCGTTTCTACAGTTTAATAGGTTTTTGGGGTCTTTAAAGTTTATGGTTTAAGATTTCACTTTCAGACAGTGAAACAATCGAAATAATAGTAAACAAAAAAAACCAGCGCTGCAATCACCAATAAAAATAATTACATACAAATACATCTAATTTTTAAGTGATGAAAATCATACATATTGCTAGACAGGGCGTCTTGGCCCAATGGTAAGACGCTGGACTATGGACATCAATATTGAAAGTTCGATCTGTGTCTAAGTAAGTCATGCTGATGACAACTGTGAGCCAGAAACACGTGTTCATGGATTATTTTTATGTACGTATTAAATTGATATATATATATATATATATATATATATATATATAGAGAGAGAGAGAGAGAGAGAGAGAGAGAGAGAGAGACAGAGAGAGAGATAGATATATACGAATGCATTACTTATTTATATTAAAAATGTACTTTTAAAAAATAATGTGCATATACATGTATATTTACATATATATTTATATATATATATATATATATATATATATATATATATATATATATGCTTATGTTTATAGAGATATATTATATGATATATACTTTGATATGCATGGACAGTTAAAATGTGTAAATACATATACTTTTATATATAGTTATATATTCATATAACTATCTTTATACGTATATAACGCTGCCATATATATCCTTACACTAAACGCAGATGCGCGTATACACATCTATACAAACATATATTATGTTACACACACACACACACATATATATATGTGTGTGTATTAATATATACGAAGCATTACTTACTTATATAAATGAGATCTACTTCCCAGAACGATGCTTATATAAATTCATATATAATTATATATATATATATATATATTCATATTCATATATATATATATATATATTCATATTCATATATATATATATATATATATATATATATATATATATATATATATATATATATATGATTGAACGAGTGATAGAAACGTATGAAGAGTAACACGTGTGAGAGAGGGGGGGGCGGTAGACCAGGGATGTTTTCGAAAGAGGACCGTAGGTGGCTTCCAAGTTAATCCAAAACTTCAAGAGAAGAGAATTGTGCTTCGCGGGCATTTATTGATAGACCGAATATGAATGAAGTAGAACCGGCCTCGTATATAAGTGAGATTCGTATATCAAAATAGATGAAGAGGAATAAAAATAAACTACGTGACAAAAATGATGACCGGACTGAAAACTAAGAATAAACCCTTTCTTTTAGTATTTCCAATCTTAAAATAAAGCAAAATGAATCTATTTCAGAGTGGAGATGTCACCCGTGTTTAGTTTTGTTTATGCCAAGCCGTAGATACGTCCTCAACACTCAGTCCGGCATAGTCCTGATAATTTAACAGTAGGTGCTGGTCTCAATTCTGCCATGCTGAGTTGTGGTCCTGAGCAGTTCTAAGAGGTCCTTCCTCCAATGCTTTATCATCTCTCTTTGATAAGGCGTCAGTTTATTGGTAATTGCCTGAGGCGCTTGTCGGGTGATGACGATGGGGTTGCTAAGGCATTTTTCTCAGCTTGATTGCACATCCCCTTTGTGCGTGGGATTTGTGCATCCCTACATCCGGACCTTGTGTCGCATCCTTCTCGCGATGGGATAGAGGTAAATATCTCTCATTATAAGACGTACTTGACTATTGACTAGTATTTTCAAAATTCTTATTGGAGGATTTATAAAATCGGGTGACTTATGTTTTGAGGCATGACCGTCCGTCCGTCCGTCCGGATTTTCTCTGAAATTGTGTATGAACTTTGGTCAAGTTAGAAAGTGAAAATCCCAGATTTTTGAAAAAAATCTGCTTAGCCCCCCCCCCCCCCATCCATTCAATTCTTCTGAAACTTGGCCAAAATGTGGAGGCAATTGTTCCTAATGGCAAATAAGTATCGCTGACCTTGGACACAATCTGATTCGCGCCCCCAGGCGGTCAAAAGCTCCAAAAATGGAAAAAAAAGACTCTTTTCTCCCATAACGTTTGATCCATCTATTCAATTCTTCTGAAACTCGGCCAAGATGTAGAAGCAATTGTTCTGGATATAAAATGAGCATCCTTGACCGTAGAAAAATTCTGGTTGGCTCTCGGAGGGGATCAAAGGGGGGGGGTCAAAAATGCCCCAAATTGCCCAAATTTATTGCGTTTTACACTCGTCACATCGAGTCACATAGAGTGGGTGACCACGCACACGCGGCTTGTTTACAATTGAAGACATTATGGACAATGGTCGGTTTTGATCTCTTTCTATTTATCTGTTTTTTTGTCTTCACCACTAAAAAAGACCAAAACACACTCAAGATTATTGGATTAATGAGATGGATTGATTGTCGGTTGAATTATGAAGAATACTATAAATGTTGCAACCGATGCATGGAATGGCTAAAAATGAATTATTTATTAGGTCGGTCAATAAAACGTATTTGTCGACTTGAATTTTCTTTTCCTAATCCTCTACTTTTCTATTCTAACTTTCGCGGCGAATGATGAAAGTTGGCCTCTTTCTGCCGTGTTTTCCTATTGGTTCACCAAGTTTCCAGACGAAGAGCCATCAAAAGTAAGGTTTGATAAGCCGGAATGCTACACAAACCAAAGATGAAGAACGATATGGGACTATTAAAATATACTAATTGTATACATAGTGTTTTATTACTCATGGGACGGTTTATGCCAAGAACTTGGGGGCATAATACAAATGCATTATATCTAAATAGTTTCTGTTTCATCGTAATAAGTGTTCGCATTTCAGGCTGAAAATGACTGATGAACTTGCCATAATGGTTAGAGATTAGAGTACATTCGGTTCGAATTTGTTCGTATCTACAGGGTGACTAAAAAAAACGGGCCCCGTGTTCACTTTATGTGATACCTCCTTTATTTATTCACCGATTGCCCTTATTTTACAGGACATGGCAGAATCAACGACAGTGAGTACACCAAGACCTCAGTGGGAGCTGGGACAAAGAATACACTGTGTTAAATTTTACTACAAGACAGGCTCGTTTAAGAAAACCCAGGACAGTTTCATGCATCAGTTCGAATGTGAAAAGAATCTATCCAAAAGCAGAATTCAGAACTGGGTGGACCACTTCGAGAAGTATAGGACCGTGGAGAACCTCAACGCTGCTAGTGATAACCGTCCAAGCCACTCGGGACGTCCCAAGAAGCGGACAGCCGAGCTGGTCGAAAGTGTGAGAGAGTCTCTTCAGGAAGGGTCCGAAACGCTCTGTGCGTAACGAAGTCAGTCGATCGGTATCTCCCGTGAGACTTGCAGGAGAGTGCTGGTGAATGATATCAGGGCTTACCCATACAGAATACAGACGCTGTAGACCCTTACAGCCTCAGACAAGAAGCAGGGGAGCGCTATGGCAGTCAAGATGCTCGATAAGATCGAGGAGACACCAGGTTTCCTTAACCTCCTTTGGACCTCAGATGAAGCCCACTTCCATCTTGACGAAAAGGCGAACTCCAGACCCAATGAAGTAGTCACCAAGCCCCTACACTCTCCTAATTGCACGGTGTGGGCTGCAATCTCGGTCGGAGGCATCATCGGACCAATCTTCATCGAAGAATCTGGCGCAGCAGTGACAGTCACCAAGGAGCGGTATGTGGATGTCCTCAAAACCTTCAAGAGTGAGCTCCAGACCCTCTACCCGTCGCTCGTGAGCAAGTGCTGGTTCCAGCAAGACGGAGCAAGTTTTCACACTTCAAACCTGTCCTCAGATTGGCTGAAAGAGAACTTCGGAGGTCGAGTGATCAGTCTCAAGACTAATTTTGAGTGGCCACCCCATAGCCCGGACCTATACCTTTGGGGCTATGTTAAGGACAGAATGTACGCAAGGAAACCCAGAACCATCACGGAACTCAAGGAAGCCATCAGGGAGGAGATGAGAGCAATTAACGTCATGGACAACTTCGTTCTGCGCCTCAAGAAATGCACGGAGCTAAAAGGAGTCCATCTAGAAAACATGCTGTGGAACGGAGAAAAAAAGGCCAAATACCCTAGTGTTTTGATATGATGTTGTGAATATAATAAACTAGTTAAGCTCCAAAATTCATTTCATTCGGACGAAACACTAAGAAACGGGGCCTAATTAGATTTGGGGCCCGTTTTTTTTAGTTCACCCTGTATGAGTGTAATACTTTAGAACTTAAATATTTAGACAAAAAATATCATATCTTATAATTCAGCCACCTATTTAAGAAATTCTGATGGAAAGTTTGCTAAATTCACAAACGAACAAAATAATGCGACGATGTCATTTGTGCGTTCCCAAATTGAAAGTAAACTAAGACAACCCTGTTTTAATGTCCTATACTATATGCATTTTCACTGACGTGTCGATTCGTCCGGGTGCGCTGACAAATTCTTCAAAGATGAATCCAGCCTAAACCCTTGTTGCCTGTGATGCAGTAGTGTTGCGGAAGAAACGGCAGAGCACGCCTTCTTCAATTACAGCCAGCTGAATTAGTTTTGGAATGATGTCAACGAGCTGACAGCCCAAGCATTTGTACCCCTAGATGTAATATCTGTAGTGGCCAAGGGACCAGTTAGTGGTGTTTCTCACAATCCCAGCTGTAGCTAGATTAGTAATACGGAGACACCAACATATTCATAAATATATTTTTTGCTAATAAAAAAGGTAAAACCATTGGAGATAATGTTTAGAAACTGTAGCCCATGCAGTGAATGTGGTATTTTGGTAACCAAAACTTGTTTCGAAAATAGACCAAAAAGACCACAGCTGACCAACATACAGGTTTTTTTTCCAAAATAATTTAATTCGGCAAAGGGTTCATATGCCGTGAAAAACAAACACACAACATTATACCACTATGAAAACAAAGTTAACGCTCTCGTATCTGCACTGAAATGAGTGACACGATATAGACAAATGAAAACATTTAACTAATGAAACTAAAACATAAGTCAGTCGTAAGACTAGATAAGTCAAACTGACAAATGTCTTAGCATGGCCTTACTTCTACATATTGTAGTAGGTGTTCCGAAGTTTGGAAACGTTGATAACTCCAGAACTATTATGTTTCTCAAATTTTAGATGGGGATTGATAATTTTAAAAAACTAAACATTATTTTCATATAAAAATAACACCAAATTTCCTTCATTGTAACGACTATGTTCGTTCCCAAAAAACACAAAAATATTATTTTTATATCAAAATCACACAAAATGTATTTCATTGTAACGACTATGTTCGTTCAAAAAAAACAAAAATATTATTTTCATAACAAAATCACACCAAATTTCTTTCATTGTAACGCCTATGTTCGTTCAAAAAAAAATATTTTCATATCAAAATCACACCAAATTTCTTTCATTGTAACGACTATGTTCGTTCCAAAAAAAAAAAACATTATTTTCATATCAAAATCACACCAAATTTCTTTCATTGTAACGCCTATGTTCGTTCAAAAAAAAATATTTTCATATCAAAATCACACCAAATTTCTTTCATTGTAACGACTATGTTCGTTCAAAAAAAACAAAAACATTATTTTCATATCAAAATCACACCAAATGTATTTCATTGTAACGACTATGTTCGTTCAAAAAAACAAAACATTATTTTCATATCAAAATCACACCAAATTTCTTTCATTGTAACGACTATGTTCGTTAAAAAAAAAAAACAACATTATTTTCATATCAAAATCACACCAAATTTCTTTCATTGTAACGACTATGTTCGTTCCAAAAAAAATTGTCTATAGTGATAAGTAGTAAGACTGCAAATTTAAAAACAAGAATAGGTGTAAGGCTCCCAAAATCCAAACCACAAGTTTACGCCAGGACCCGTAGCGTAAGAGATAAAGTATAAAAAAAAACATTCTATAATGTGAACTATTTTGTAAAATTTTAAAATAAACACATTTTGTGTTGCTGATATTATTACTCATAGAATAGAAGTGAAAACATATCAAATATTTATTAAACTGTAAATAATCTATCAGAAAAGGAATTTCAATTTAGGATTTACTGTGTTTCTCTTTTCCGCTAAGCTTCTTGATGTTAATATTTATATACATTTTTTATATATATTTTTTTATATAATTCATGCCCGTTGATATATAAAGTTAGGTATGTGTATGTGTTTGTATACATAGGGATCTAAAACAAACAAAGAACAATAATTGTATCGACCTTAACTGGTCTCTTTAAGGTCATGGTATAAAGACACACTTTTACCATTCTATATTCTATTACGAACATCGTTAACACTCATTAACTGATTCTATTCCGCATTTAACTGTTTTCAGATTTTCTGTCGTTAACGTTGATTAATATTGTCTTTTTCTAAAAGTAGTTAAGATCTCTGACATTTTGAAATTATAGAAATTATCCACATTGTATTTATAAGTTTAATAAAATCGTGACAGGTACACGAACGCGAACATAAACGGACATCAGACAGACAGACAAAATTATTATTTATATAAGATAATGTTATTTCAAACTTGATCGCGACACACGGACATATATACAAAACCTCTTTATAGAAATAATTGGACGCATCTAAAAAACATGCGTCCATTCAATTTACGCGTTTAGCAATGAATATCCTATTACAAACTGTCATGAGTAGACCGACGTCACCCCATTCTACCGTTATTAAAATATCAATTAATACAAAATTGATGCTTTGCAAAGTAAGCTACTGAGAAGCGCCATCTAAATCAGCTGGCCAACGACAATCTGGAAGAAAGGCAGCCATAGTAATACTGGATCAAACACACGAACCGCCGTTATATTTAAAAGAAGGCTCTCAAGGTTGGGCTATTTAATGAGACTGTCGTCAGAAACAGCTGCACGTCATGTACGTCAAATCTTTTGAAAGCCTACTAAAAGACTCTCAGAATTACAAAAGATTGCATGGCTCGACTAAGAGAAAAATACTTCAAATGAAAATAAGACTTATATTTGGACACCACCAGTATCCTATTAATTAGGTGTTCAGACAGAAACGACTGGAGATCTGTTGTGGACAACAAAATGTTCTACCAAGTTAACGATGATGATGATGATGATGATGATGATGATGATGATGATGATGAGGAGGAGGAGGAGGAGGAGGAGGGGGAGGAGGAGGAGGAGGAGTTGGAGTGGGACCACGACGACGATGATAATAATACTGATAATGAGGCCCATAGTGCTGATTAAATATTTCCTGGCACCCTGACCAGTGGTTCGGAACATGTTTCTGTTTAGAATGGAAATCCCATTCTAATTAGGAAGCTTTGATTTTAATCTACAACATAGTCATCTTCAAATTCATCTACACTATGGTCATCTTCAAATTAATGTACAACATAGTTATTTTCAAATTTATCTAGAAACTAATCATTTTTAATTTCATCTACAACATCATCATCTTCAAATTAATGCCTAACATAGTCATCTCCAAATTCATCTACGACATTGGCATCTTTAAATTCATCTACAACATTGGCATCTTTAAATTAATGTCTAACATGGTCATCTAAAAATGTATCTACAACATGGTTATCTTCAAATTCATCTACAAGATGGTTATCTTCAAATTCATCTACAAGATGGGTATCTTCAAATTCATCTACAACATGGTTATCTTCAAATTCATCTACAACATGGTTATTTTCAAATTCATCTACAACATGGTTATCTTCAAATTCATCTACAACATGGTTATCTTCAAATTCATCTACAACATGGTCATCTTCAAATTACTGTACAGCATAGTCATCTTAAAATTCGTCCAGAACATGATCATATTTAATTCATCTACAACATGTTCATCTTTAACTTAATATACAACTTGGTCATCTTCAAATTCGTGTATAAGGTGGCCATGCTCAAATTCATCTACAACATGTTTATCTTGAAATTGATCTACAACTTTGTCATATTCAAATAAATCTACAATAGCTTCATCTACAAGTTTATCTAGAACATTGTCATCTTTACATTCATGTAGAACATGGGCATCCTCTAATTAAATATGAATAAATACATCGCATCACACCGTTTTCAGATGTGCTTTATTCCATTCATAATATTCGACAATTTCAAAATATGATTCATCAGCATTCAATTGTCGGTGTATCAATCGCATTAGCCTTTATCCGTGAGTTGCATTTATACTCGATAAGTGTTGAATTATTCGAAAAAGTAACAACGAAGACATTTTATTTAATTCTATTTTATGAGTAATTTGGACTATATTTGTTTCTATTGAGTTTTAGTCAAAAAGGGAACAAATGGGTCAATTATCCATTGATAATAATTTAGATATGTCCAATTTTGATCAAGTTATATTTACGTATTTCAGAAAGTTGTCTTATCCTCGAGTTTCCTTTAGCCCTAATAAGTGTTGATTAATTGGGAAGAGAACTGAATTGTAGAATGTATGCGTTCGTGTTTTTTGAAATTTGTATGTAGAAGATTCACACTTAAAATAATTAACCGATCATTATGAATTTTAGAACAGCTATAATTTTAGAACAGCTAGTCGTAAACGTAGGCGATGTGGGTTTTATTTAATTTAATTTAGTTTTAGGCTAAGAGGGCAAAGATGAGGTATCAGCCCTTCCTGAACATTCAGATCTGTCTGATGTTGGCAACATTTTAACAATATATATTAAGTACCAGTTAATTAATATTCCATTAACTTCACTTTCTTTGGGGTATGTTAAAGTGTTATTAAGGGCCCAAATACTGACACAAACTCCTATTTGAATAGTAAAATATATAAAATATACAGGGTGGGCCAAAATAAGGGTCCTATCTTTAAATTTGAATAACTTGAATTTGAATAACTTCCACAAAATAAAAGTTAAACTCACCAAACTTTATGTGTGTGTAGACTGACCCTTCCGAGATTTTTTGAAATAAACAAAACAAATTTTAGCCGAAAAACACTTCTTAAAACTTACAAAAACTAAAGTATAGGTTTTTACACTGTTTTGAGTTTTTTAAGCAAAAATAATGTTTTCTAAATGAGGGTACGTTCCTTAGGGCTAATACGGCTCATGCTTGCTTCGGAAGGGGTCCTTTACTTATTCTAAAAAAAAAAAAATCAATAAATAAAAAAGTTATGAATTTTTAAAAATAGGACCCTTATTTTTGCCCACCCTGTAGTTATTACATGTCACTAAAGTTCATTCCTTTATGTTCAATTTCTTCTTAAGACCCCTTTAGCTTAAGACTTGAATTTTGTTTTATATATTCAAGAATAAAAATCTTGTCAAGGATTTGGATAACATTTTTATTCGAGATGTTATATCTTAATTTTTTTTCTTTTCGTAACGGGATAGACAAGTGGTGCAAATCTGTTCGGTTCGAAGAATTATTCTTATTGTTGCTCGCAGAACATCTGTAATGTGTCGGGAATTCAGAAAGTACATTTGTAATCCATTGAGCGAAAAGGCTAGAAAGAAATAATAATCTGTCTGCTATTTGTGTCTACGACTTAGACACTTGTCCATACCAATCTTGTATTCAATAGAAATCAGCCTGTAGGAAACGTTTTGTTTATCAGGTCGACTTGGAACTGTTGGTGGAGCCAAATAATGTCTATCTGAAAGGAAGTGGCGTCGCTATTTTGATTTCAGTGAAGCAGTTGAGAACGTCCCGTTTTGTAGACGAGGTACGTGATCAGTTTAATGCATCCCGTCAGGGCGTAGTCAATCGCCGATGCCGCCGTGTTCAAATACTCTACAATGGTGGTATTGTTCCGCAGTTTCTTCCTACGTTTGCTTGACAGATATTAAGAAAGAAGTAAAGCGAACTGATACCTATCTGATATTTATTTCTACGTTCAAACGTCTGCAGTTTTTTCTTGAAGTAGAAGATCAATGTTCATCAGGATTTTCGATTGGTTGACAGAGAATATCAGATATGACTGTTTCTTATGACGTAATGGCTAGTTTAGACAGGTGAGTGATCCACATACCTTGAATTCCTAAGTTGAAAGCGGTCGAAATATGTTTTCAAATAAACAACTCAAAATTAATTAGAATAAGTATATAGATGTAGAATTTGATATATTCGGACTACTGTTCTCATCTTGGGTATTGCCAAGTTTGCTCCAGTTTCTCTTCAATCATTCTCCCCGAGAAGACGGAAAACTTTATTTTGGAACAATTAATTAGATGTTTGTACCAAGGCCAAGTCGAGGTTACGGTTTCGACAATCAGTCCGACCCCGGGTTGATGACTGTTGTTTCTTCTGTCACTGCTTTTTCGGGTTAAGGTATTGTTCTGTTAAGTCTTAGAAAATCTACCCCATGCTTTTTTAACGGCCGCAAAAACTGCTTACATTAAAGACACTATTCTCCAGTGTATGAAGTATTTCTGTTACATTAGGGCTCGATGGCTTATCACTATAATCTCCAATTGGACAGTGTATAAATAAACTTCATATTTTATTCATTGAAATCGCTCCAGACAAAGCATGGTGTAAAGAGCTAAACGAAATAACACTTCAAAGTAAATAACAATACGTGTTAATTCCGACCCAGAAAACAGCAATTATTCACCCTTTGTCAGAAACATCACTCATGGAATGTGAGGACTAAAGGAAATAACAAAAGAAGCGAGAGTTATTTACCTGCCGTAAGTACACCCAAAGTTCACTTTCAACTTTCCACAAATAGTATTAGGTCGCGTACTGTCTGCCAAACTCCCGTCCTGTCACATCACCACAGTGCTGCATCTCTGTGCTCGTGCGGAATCTACGGAATTAAATACGATAAGATAACTGCATTGTGTCCGTTACACTTTATGAAAGTGTCTCTAGATACCGGTAGACTTGACTTGGGATTTCTCTCTCTGTTGCTTGCTTTCGCGATCGTCCCAATATGAAGTAATTTAAATGTAATGTGAACAAATAGCTTGCTGTCAAACTCTACAAATACGTTGTCCATATAAATATATCCCTATCACTGTATCCTCTGAAGAATTAATGGAAATATTACCTATCTGCGGTGAGAAAATCACCAGTAGGCGACAATCTGGCCTTTAACATGTGTGTTCTTTGTGTCGAACAATTTATCCATAGTTCAGATGACTAATTAGGCGTGGATTTAGAATTTAAGACTCTCTGTTATGTGTGAGTTATTTCTCTCGGAAATAAAATTTAAAACTCTCAGCGAATGTGAGAGTCTTCTTTTTCTGAACACGAAAACAGTTATTTTTCTAGCTACACTGATTAAACTATCAACATCCATGTAATGCAGTGACAACTAGACGATCGGCGGCGACGACGAAAGAGAAAGAAGCGACGCGGAGAAATGTGTATTTTATGCACTATAGTTATCAGAGACATTTAAGGTTGCCACTTGACGAGTAAAAAAAGAAGTAGAGGACAAAGGAAGTAATCAACGAGCGAAAGACGCGTAAAATGAAGCGAGAAGCAAATAGCGACGTAAAAAGCATGTAACGAAAACGTTACAGGAATACCTTAACTTTACACAATACTTTACACGAAACCTAACAAGAATCGGAATCAATCTTAAAAAGCATAAATTAGTTGATGACATCTTGAAACATGGCAAGTATAAGATTTGTAAAATGGTTACCGGTATTCATAAGATGCTGCTTTCATTAAAAACTCAAAGCGTTAACTAAATATTAGTTAAAAAGTATTAGTAGGTAATTGTACTACTTTCGTTAAGTAAATTATATATTTAATGAGCATATAATAGTTACCTGGCACAGGTTGTGTAGGCTTTTTTGTACCAAATCGAGGTTACATTTTCGACACTAAGTCCGACCACGGGTTTATGTCTTTTGTTTCTTCTGTCACTGCTCTTTCGGATTTTGGGTATGGTTTTGTAAAGTCTTAGAAGGTCTATCCCATGCTTTAGGTTCTCCTTAAACTGTTGATTTTATATGACATACATTTATAAGCAAAGGGTTTCTATCAAGATATTTAATTAATATTTTTTGAGACACGTTAGTTTTAAAATCGTTTAATTAGAAAAAAGCGTGCTACACGTGGAACGACGGGCAAATCAGCTTTTAGATATGTGTTAGAGTAAAATAATTCACAAATGGTAAACCTTTTTTATTTTATTAAAAATGTTATTTTTTGTTCCGAAATAAAGTTTCCCGTCTTCTTGGGGAGAATTATTGAAGGGAAAACGTTTGTAAAATTCTGTAAAAAAATTATTGATATTCATTCGGGACTCATTCTGAAATGAAAGACAAAATCGGCCCACAGAATGGATGCTGAAACATGGGAGAAACTAAAAAAAAAACGAAAATGTTATTGATATCATTGTTGTTGGATGATGAATAAGAAACATATATATATATATATATATATATATATATATATATATATATATATATATATATATATATATATATATATATATATATATTGAAAAGTCACACATTTGAAGCGTTGGCGGAATAGCAATAATAAAGAGAATATTTTTTAATAAAATATTTAGAAAACCTTGCACAACGCAAATTATTAGTTTTTAAAAATAAATTATTTATTTACCTTAAAAAACATTTTTTTTAATATACTTGAGTACTTTCGGTAATATATACAATATTCAGAAGAATATTTCTTCTTTTTTTTTCTTCTTGATCGAGACATACTTATCGCAGCCAAGTTGAAATTCGTCTTGATGTTAGGACGAAAATGTTTATATGGCGTGTGTGTCACGTGGTTGCGTGGAAAAATATTTTGAAAAGTCACACATTTGAAGCGTTGGCGGAATAGCAATAATAAAGAGAATATTTTTTAATAAAATAAAAATAACAAATTATTTGCGTTGTGCAAGGTTTTCTTAATATGTTATTAAAAAATATTCTCTTTATTATATATATATATATATATATATATATATATATATATATATATATATATATATATGCTGATTAGTCCCGATTATAAAAAGGACGAAACATATACGTACATAGATAATAAACAAAACACATATTAATTATTTGTAGCTCCTGGAAACCCCGTCTAGGGTGGTTCTGGATGTCGGAATTTGAGTTGTAAAAGACTCGGAATCCGGGGGTTCGAATCACATGACTAGTAGTGAATAGTCATATCTCTATGCTGATAAGTCCCGATTATGAAAAGGCCGAAACGTATACGTACATAGATAATAAACAAAACAAATATTTATTATTTGTAGCTCCTAGAAAACCCGTCTAGATGGGCACTGTAAGTGTAGTATTAACACAGCATGACGTTGCTAGCTATAAATCCATCGTTCCTTTCATTACGTTAGACGCTCTTATGACGTCAAATCGCCGCATAAAGTGTTAAAATTATAACTGTTTATTCGCTATTCAGCGGTGGCCGAGTGGTTCTAGATATCGGGATTTGAGTTGTAAAATACTCGGAATTCGGGGTTTCGAATAGCATAACTAGTAGTGAATAGTCATATCTCTATGCTGATGAGCCCTGATTATGAAAAGGACGAAACGTATATGTGCATAGATAACAAACAAAACAAATATATATATATATATATATATATATATATATATATATATATATATATATATATACAGTAAGGTCCGTGTATTTGGTCTTCGCGTTTTTCTATGATCATTATAGTTTTTAAACCATTGGTCAGAGAGACGAGAATGATGTTCAACATCTAATCCTGATCGGCTATCTGAAGAATTTAAAGATTCTGGGAGACATGTAAAAATGCTGGTTTAAATTAGATCTTGACAGACCAACCGACCGACTTGCGTCTTAGAGAAATTGTTGGCGCCAGTAAAAAAAAAAATGAATCCGTATCGGTACAGACCTATAGATGAAACTGAGAAAGAGTTTTTCTTGTAAAGAAATGTGGACGCATTTATAAACTCAAACCGAAATCTGATCGTGACGGATACACCGATAGGCTGGGCTCATTTACAAAAGATGGGTGGACGCATCTCAAAATGCTCCGTTTAAAGCTGAACCGTGCCAGGCCGTGGAAGAGCGTGGAAGAAGAGCGTGGCAGACCGTGGAAGAGCGTGGCAGACCGTGGCAGACCGTGGAAGAGCATGACAGACCGAATGAGAGCCATGATTTCTAATCAAGGTAACTGTTCACATACAAAAGGGCGATTTTAATTTCTATCGTGACAGCCGAACCGACAGACATTTATTGCTTCTCAACGAAATATGTAGACACCTGTAAGAATTCTATTTGAAACTGGACCATGAGAGACATACCGACCGACTGAGTGACGTGCTTTCTCGTATCAAAAATTATCATAAAACTGATCGTGACAGATCGACTGACCGACTTACCAGGCTTTATTGCTTCTCATTGAGAAGTGTAGCACATCTTAAAATGCAATTTTAATTCCGATCCTGACAGACGGACCAACCGACTAAAAGGCGTCGTTACTTATAGAAAGTTGTGGGCGAATCTAAAAAGGTTATTGTGACAGACAAAACGACTGACTCAGAGCCTTGGCTTCTTTACTCTAGAGGACAACACCTGACTGAAATAAAAATACAGAGGTTCATTTTCCAAGGAGACTCCCTATTACCACTACTGTTTATCATTGCCATGATACCACTCAACTACATACTGAGGAAATGTGATGCCGGATACAAGTTTACAGACACAGAACCAAGAATAAACCATCTTATGTACATGGATGACCTGAAACTATTTGCAAAAAGGAACTAGAAAAGCTGATAAATACGACCAGAATCTTTAGCCAGGACATCCAAATGGTATTCAGAATAGAAATGTGTGCACTCCTAGAGATGAAAAGGGGGAAACTGGAGACAACAGACGGCATGGAACTACCCAACCAAGAGGAGATGAAGGCGACCAGGATAGCTATAATTTTTTAGGAGTTTTGCACTAACTAAAAATGCTATTTTTATTTGACTACTGATAGAAATATTTGGCACTTTCGATTTTTAATTGGCTTTTGACATAAGATACGACCGACAGGGGACATTGACTATTTATGAAAATACTTGCCACCCACTGAAACTTTTATTTTAATGTCGATCGTGATTGACCGGCCGACCGACTGACACACTATTTATAGCAAATTGTGGAACGATCTAAAACAGCGATTTAAAGGTTGATCACGAAAAATCATGACGTTTTATAGAAATACATACTAAACTCCATCTAAAAATGTTATTTGTATTTCGATAGTGACAGAAAAATTGCGCTATATTGTTTCTTGTAGAGATGTTTGGGCTTTCAATAAATTCTAGCTAAAATGTGAGGCGCTCTTGTATAAGCAGTAACCGATCTGAGGGAGATAACTCTATTTTCCTTAGCCGCAGCTATTCCGAATTCGCTTATACTTTGGCAAGGGAGATAACTTTGTTTATCGCAGCATGAAAGAAAATAATTTTTCTTTTTATGTTTATATAAAGTGTATACAATTTGTGGCATGTAATTAAAAGTGCTTAAAAGTTATTTTGAACGGGTTAGGGTTAGGGTTAAGGTTAGGGTTTAGGGTTAGGGTGTGGGTTAGGGTTAGAGTTTAAGGTCAGGATTAGGGGTAAGGTTTAAGGTTAGGGTTAGGGTTTAGCGTTTATGTTTAGGGTTAGGGTTAGGGTTAGGGTTAGGGTTTAGGGTTAGGGGTTAGAGTTTAGGGCTAGGGTTAAGGTTAGGGTTAGGGTTAGGGTTTTTTAATGCATTTCAAAACTGTAACATTTTTTTTAATTAATAAACAAAGTTATCTCTATTGCCAAAGTATAAGCGAATTCGAAATAGCGGCTGCTAAGAAAAATAGAGTTATCTCCCTCAGATCGGTTACTGCTTATACAAGAGCGCCATATTTGATGGTGACATAACGAATGACCGACTGATTGATAAACATGAGTTTTAATAACGGTGTCTGTACGCATCAAAAAGTCATTTCATTGAACAAAGTCCACCATGTTCTATATGCAACTCTGTCAATCAATCATGTTTGTTTGTCACGTTTATGCTTAAAATAAACATAGGCGTGACAAAAAAAACGATAGATTAACAGAGTCGCATATAGAACACGGTGGACTCTGTTCAATAGAATACGACGAAAGAAAACCTTTCTAATCTAAAGACAATACTAATAGTTATTTTTTTTTGTAAAAGATTTTCCGCAGAATTCGGTCAAATACATAAGATATCTTGAAACGCTTACTCGTAGCACTCAACCTGTCAAGAAAAATTGGGGAAATAATGGAAACATTTGCTTTTGTTAAAACTTCGTTTTGGATTATTTTATATTATATCCGTGGGTGATTTGATCAAATTATTAGAAGTGGTAGGAATATAATAATACTAGATTCCTTGTCTTCAAAAATGTTCTTTCACATATCTCACAAGAAAATGTATTCTCATCAACACGTGCCTCCATACGACGCGTAGATTTGTTATGTATAGTTTGAATGTAGGTTGAGTTATTGAAGTCAAAACGATGCTCATATTCTAAAAAATAAGCACAGAATTCATTGAGCGTGTTGTTGATTTTAGTTGCTCTTTTTTGCTCGTAGATTCCCTGTCCAGCTCTCCCCATTATATATATATATATATATATATATATATATATATATATATATATACATATATATATATATATATATATATATATGTATACATATGTATATATATGTATATATATATATATATATGTATACATATGTATATATATGTATATATATATATACATATGTATATATATGTATATATATATATATATACATATGTATATATATGTATATATATATATATATATATATATATATATATATTTACATATGTATATATATATATATATATATATATATATATATATATATATATATATGTATATATATATATATATATATTTATTTTATCAGATTCTCTGCATATTCGGGGAATTCTTCTGGTATTGATTATTTTTGACAAAGGGAAGTTTCTTTCCCCGAAATATTAAATAATGATTTTTTAATCATCCGGACACTACACCAACAGCTAACAATACTCTTGCCGTGTTGTAAGATTTTAGGAAAAATAAATAGTAAGTCATATTTCGTATTCGATTTATTGTTTTTGTTCCTTACAACTTGCATCTTACCCGGAATTTGCTTTGCCCACAGCCTTTATAAACATACTACTAGTATATATATATATATATATATATATATATATATATATATATATATATATATATATATATATATATATATGGGCAATGAGTAAAGGAAAAATCTTGAGAAAAATGTCATCGATGATATTTTTGGTTGACATGATCGTGTGATAAGGAAAAGTAGTAGCCGTGGCTACTGTGAGCGCTGGCGGAGCATCTAGGCTGCGAGAAGTCAGTAGTGGCAAAGAATGAAATGAATATGGAAAGCTTAGAGTTGGTAGCATTAAGGCTACTACATTTCCTTATCACTCCATCATGTCAATTCAAAATTTCGATGTACTTGCATGACATTTTTCTTAAAATGATCATCTTGAGCCAGTCTTAAAATAAAGACGAAACGTTGATGAATATATTAAAAATATCTCTTGTTTTTTTTCCTTTTCTCATTGCCCATATATATATATATATATATATATATATATATATATATATATATATATATATATATATATATATATACACTTGCTGTAGGTTTCTGACATTACCCGTGATATACTTTTATTAAACTTATACAGAAAAGGAAATACAATTTAAGTTGTCAAATACAGAAAATATGATTATACGCTTCGATTTGAAATGAGTCAACCCCAGCGCTATTTATTTATTTCTATATATATATATATATATATATATATATATATATATATATATATTAAAAATAGTTCACCCCAAACAAGGCAAGCCGCCACTGTAGACGTAAGGGTCTACTGAGAATAGAAAAGGGGAGAAGGAAGAGGGGGGGTCAACCTAACTTGGGATCTGTGCAGCGAGATATCTGTTTACATTAGTTTTAAACTTCTGCATGTCTGTTCTGTCGGAGAAACAGGAGGCAGGGAGAGAATTCCAGAGGCCAGCTGTACGAGGAAAGAAGCTATTTGAGTAGAAGGCTCTCCGGCATCCGGGGAATTCCACAGTGAATGAATGAGATTTAGTTGATTGTCGAGTTAGTCTAGGTATTTACGTCGAGGGGGCACCAGAGTAGCCAATTCATCGGAGCATAATCCATTGATGTATTAAATATGATTATTTAAAAATATTTCATATAAGCATAAGTCGTCTTGGTCGAACTAAGTAATTTGTGAAGATACATTGTACTAAGAACCTAATTATGTTGCCGATTTCGGCTGATGAACCAACTACTAACCTCCCCCATCTTAGACAGGTTGACAGACAGAGCCTCTAGCGTTATAGAGCTATCACTGTCTACCAAACTGCAGTCCATGCACGAACACCCGATAGACACCAAAATCACACCCCTTCATTGTAGAGATACCCAGTTGCCAAAAAGTGTTCTACCTTAATAGGTCTTTCTTAATTTCCGTGTTGCTCTTTCTTTCCACGATTGTACCAACATGCAGATATTGAATGCAATGCTAATAAGGATCTTGCTGCACAACAGCATTCCCCCATGACTCTGGTTCTTAATTCACAGCAGCTCTTGTCCGTCTTACTGACAAATAGATCTATATAAAAAATAATAAATAAATACAGAAATAAAAATTAAGAATTGGCTAGTCAGAAACAAAGTTTGATTTGTCAGATTAAATGCTGTTTCAGTCTGACTTTATAAGTCCGACAAGTTTGCATTTAGTTTCGTAGATTGTTCATTTAACATAGTTCACCTCAATAAGGCAGGCCGCCACTGTAGACGTAAGGGGCTACTGAAAAAAGGGTGAAAGTTTGGGGGAGGGTCAACCTAAATTGGGAGCTGTTCAGCGAGATGTCTGTTTACATTTGTTTTAAATTGCTGCATGTCAATACAGAGTCCAGCAGCACGAGAAAATAAGCTTTTGGAGTAGAAAGCTCTTCGGCATCTGGGGACCTCAACACTGAATGGATGGGATTTTGACAGATTGTCGGGTTGGTCTAGTGAATTTACGTCGTGTGGGCACCAGAGCTTTTAAATAAGTAATGAACATTATTCTCAGAAATTTATAAGATGAGAAATCCCTCATATAATCTGACTTTTACATGGAATTATATAAAAAGTTCCGTGAAAATCTGCAGACATTAATAATTCAGATATTTCCTGTCTTATAGCAGAACTTTAAATTATCTTCATGAAGATATTCTTTTATGTAGAAGTTGGGTAAAGTGAAGCATCCGCAAGCATCAGTTAAATTATTAGAATCTTAGAAGAACCAGAATGCTGGTGGAAATTGGTTTGGAAACGGTTGGTTAAAAGTGAAATATATTCACTGTCCGTTATCACTTAATGGAACAAATGCCCATTGACCTTCGTCTCTGACATGATGCTCTGTTTTGTTTAGTCGGAAATCGTTCGAAGCATAAACAGGACGCACCAGACCGAAGATTATTTGGTACCGAAATAGGATTAGAATTATGCAAATGGTTCAGCTGAGACGCTAGCCAAAATGGCGCTCAAATAACCTCATCGCTTCCAACAATATCGGAATTAATGATATAAGACTTTATTTTCAAGGCAGAAAATGATGTAGAAAGAGGAAGAGACGCTGGCGGAAAGAATTGATGCAGTTGGTCCATATCGGAAAAACAAATTTCCTATAATTGATTGTAGTCGAATTTTCTCAGGCAATTCTGGATTTCAAAATAAAAATCAACCTGCCACTTAGAAGTAAGACACTATTGCGAATTACGTGTCATACACATAGGAGTTGTGCGAGTTTCTTGTTCATATTACATTTAAATATATGTATGTTGGTACAGTTGGGGAAACAGGGAGCAGGGAGACATTCCTAAGGCAAGCAGTTTGAGGAAAGAAGCTATTAGAGTGGAAAGTCATTTGCCAACTGTGAATCTCTATGACTTTTGTTATATATGAATTTTATTGTTGTTTTTTTGTGTTTTTGATAATGTAGCAAGTAAATTATTATATTTCAAATCAATACATACTTTAGATGAAGAAGAAGATATACCTATAATTGTCATTAGATGCTTACGGTTGAATGCACGAGAACTTTTCTGAAACATGTGTACATAAGGATGAATAATATTTGTTAGTGTTCAGTCTTTTCAGAGCAACATTACAATATATACTTTATGTCATTAATTTTGTATTTAACTGAGTTATATATATATATATATATATATATATATATATATATATATATATATATACATACAAACACACACGTATATATATATATGTATATGTATATATATATAAAGTAATAAAACCTAATACACAAATGTACTCGAATAACCAAACACTTGCCAAACGGAATATATTTTTTCTCAGCAAGATAACATTTTTTCTGTCAAATGGAACAAACATTTTTTCTGTCAAATGGAACAGACACTTTTAAATGAAAGAAAAATGAAATGTTTTCTCAAATGAAACACTTTTATCAACTGGAATATACATCTGAAGAGAGCATAATAGATAAACGATTAATGCTCGAAACGCATTATGAAATTATATTTTAAAAACACTTAACATGTTAAAATGATAAGATAATAAATACTTATTGAAAAAGTTTTTTTTACTAGCGTTGGTAATCACAATTCTTTAAATATATATGTATATATATATATACACACACGTGCATATATATATATATATATATATATATATATATATATATATATATATATATATATACATATGTATATGTAGATATAGGCAGCAACTTCTCTTGCAGGCAAGTATTGTTGAATATAAAAGACAACTCAAGTCTAGATATCTTTCGGTAGATCGTTTCAATACTCTGACTCGCGATCTTAGTTTCGGAGGGGAATTGGCTGAGGAATTTGCCATAGTTTGGATTTGTCTCCCAAGTACTTTCAGACACATCCGAATCCATCTTCAGGGGAATGAAGATAACCAGGTACATACCATGAGTTAGTATTATCGAAGGTTTTGTCGGGAATTATATACCAAGTACGAAACTATATATACACATTTTAGAATATAATTACTGATATTAAAGTTAATTCTATTAATTAGAATCTTTTGGATGGTTTTATATATAGGGCTTCTAATATATGGAGTTTTTGGTTGTTAGTAATAAATTCTAAGATTTTGGCATTTTCTACTAAGATTTTTCAAAATTCCGATCGGGGGCAGAAGTGGTCGTTAGGTAAGTGTTGGGCTATGGCGCTAGTATCAGACAAATGCATCGTCAATCTTCTTGACATAGTCGTGGTAGTCAAACCTATGTATATGTTTTTTCTTGGTATAGCTCTCTTACCCGGATTTCTTCCTGGAATTATTCCATTATAACACTATATATATATATATATATATATATATATATATATATATATATATATATTAGACATGCGTCATTAAATACCACGGAGTTTTCTTTCTTCATGATCTTGTTGGTCAACTTCTCGACTCGGTGACCGATTCGTCGTGTTTCTGGTAATCATATATGGATCATGGCGCCTAATGTTGTTTCTTGGGCCATTACTCGAGCGCTTTCGGTCTCGCGACTGTCTTCAGGAGGTAGTCTGTTGTTGTTGTTGTTGTTGTTGTTGTTGTTGTTGTTGTTGTTGCTTGTAGAGCCGTATTTATGATTTTATTTTTGGTTAGATCAACAATTAACACATAATAATACTACTACTACTACTAATAAAAATAATAATAATAATAGATTAAACATAAAATTAAAAAAAACAAATCAATAAAAAAAAACTAATAAGTAAAAAAAGAATAAAGATATATATATATATATATATATATATATATATATATATATATATATATATATATATATATGTCTTGGTGCCTGTACAGAGAAGTGTGCGTATTAAATTCTCAATACCATAAAAAACAGTTTCATATACTTACGCAGCAGATTACAATTAGTATCATCACTAAAAAGTAGTAAAAACTATCGAGTAGAAATTTAATTATGAGCAAACTCCATTTTTCAGGAACAGTCAATTGACATATTCGAAGGCAGACATCTTAATGTAATCACTTACGTCCCCTGGTTTTGTCTCTGGTTACATTTATATGGCGGCCTTCGAATATGTCAATTGACTGTTCCTGAATACATGATTTTGCTCCTCATCGTTCTACTCGATAATATGTCCTACGTTTTGATGAGGATACTTATTTAAATCTGCTGCGTAAGTATCTAATACTGTTTTGTTTTTGTGGTATTGCTAATTTAATTCGGACGCTTATCTGTACAAGCACCATAGTCTGTATGTATAGCGTTTGTATGTGGTTTCATATGTCAGACATATTGCCTATAGGTGTATGGTTCAATTCAGTAGACGTGTATCGATTTTTAATTAATAGAAAAAAATATCTATAGTATAGTTACGGCCCGAACTGCATTTCAACACCGCGGCCATCTTTTGACTTAATAAACAGGAACAGTTGCCACTTTGATTCCACCCGACCCAACTCAACCCTTATACGGTGTATAGAGTTCAATTCTGCGCCAAGCCGTCCGCTCGTTAATTACAGCTAAAACGCTGGCCGTTTCACAAAACAGATTTTTTTTTCTTGCTTTAAAATACTTAGCTTTTCGCCGTTCTGACGTATGGCATTCATCAGCTCTGATTAAATGACTAAATCGCTTGTACCCTTTTTGTGCATTTTTTTGTCTATTCGATGAATCGGATACTTACAAAAAAGGTCGCTACGTTCAAAGTCGGCCTCATAAGAAGAAGATCGCAACCACTTATTTGCAATTTTTCCATCAAAAATGCCCCCCCCCCCCCCGACGGCTGAATACATTTGAAGTTGTCTATAGACACGGAACTGGCAAAATAGATCAATAGATTCGCACACAGGGGGATACAACATTAAAAACACAATAAGAAGTTGCCCTTTGTTATATCTATTAAGCAGGGGTCCAGTTGTTTGAATCATGAAAAGTATATTTCCAAAACCAATTATCTTGTATAAATAAGGAATTTGTCCGTCTCTAGGTCTGTCTGTCTGTGATCATTTTTCAAACGCAATAACCACATTGCGGAATCTGTCTCATTTCAAAATAGCAGAGATCTTCACGACTTTTAGAACAGGGAGAATATTGCTATAATAGTAAATAATAAATTACAAAGAAATGAAGCGGATGCTCCGTCCGGAAATCGAAACCGAAACCTTGAAATTGTCAGTCTGAGGTTCTACAAACTGATCTATTTAGACTTTCTCATACATTGAGCGTAGAACAAACTAATTACAGCTTTGGTGTTACGTTATAGATTTATTATTTACGCCATGTTTCAAAACATGAATTTAAACATAAGCAATGAAAAAATAGTAAATGAATGGGTAAAAATAATCAATACCGTTTCACAACAATTCTAATAGTGTAAAACAATTTATGTTTCTTTAACTAAGTGTATATCGACTGGACACACCGGTTCCCGTGAGATAACGTAAGTTAAGCGACGTGAAGCCTGGACAGTACAAGATGAGTGACCATGGCGTTGTATGTCATCTTTCTATGACCGGGATATACATGCAGCTGGATACCGCTTCTGAATTAAGTATTTACTGTAAACTTCCTCTTTTAGAGAAACCGGACATCGCCATACCCGACTAGGGCTAATAGTATATCAGGTATAACCGGTTCATAAGTATTGTATAGTATTGCTTTTAAAATCATATAATCCTCCCAGCTTAGCAAAAATATGCGACCGGAATCAGGGGCATATGTTTCTAGTATATCAAAATTAAAGAAAGTAAAAATACAGCATAAGCATATGTTTATGGCAACATCTGCCTCTTTTCTCTTTTTTTTTTCTTTATATCTCTCTTCATCTCTCTTCATCTTTCTTTAAATTAAAAGGTTTTATCGTCGTAAGTGTTTTAGTTCTGAAAGAGTTATCAGAGCATTGCCAACTTTTTTATTAGGTACACAATATTTTCCCAATAACCAAATTCTATCAAAGGAGGGATAAATAAAAAAAAAAATGATACAGAGTTTCTCGTTATAAACTTAACCCGTCTAATAAATGCGCCAATATGAATAATATTATCTTTTTTAATTTTCTAGGGTCGATAGAAAATAATGTTTAATACTCACGTGAGTATACGCTGTTACTGTTTATATTGGTGGAACTTATAACTTTCAAATAGGCGTGTGTCGCTGATGAAGCTCTCTATAACGCAACGTGAACAGCGAAACCCCCATGTCTTTTGCGAGATACATCACGTAGTCGATTCTTGACAGAAGTGCGTGCAAACTTAGTGCATAGCGACGTCTCCAGATATGCCATCAGCACCGAAACGCCCATTTATAACCTGACATTTACTTTTTTTATTTTATTTTACTAGCCATAATATGCTTCCTCCGGTTGCATATTTTTGCTTGTATCTGTTCTCTCAACACCAACGCCGGTAGTTTTCATGTAATTTTCTCCCTTGAAATTGAATTTGTTTAAATGGTTTTAAAAGACTATCGATTTTTTATAAGATATCTTTAATCAAATGTATTAATACTCACAATAATATTACTATCGATGAAAATATTATAAATATGTAATAAATTTTTACAATATCAAACATGAATGTATATTAAAGAATTTCAATTTATTTTCAACTTAAAAATAAATAAAAAATCTTCCAATGTGTAAAATCCGGTTTTGTTTGAGGGAGTTTCGAGATTACTATATATACTGTATCATTATATTTAAGTAAGATTAAAAGGTTTTAATGTTAATATACCAGGAAAAGATTCGAATATATCTATATTAAGAATGTATTATATTATATTAGATTGGAATATTAGATGAGTTAAATCGGTTGTCCGTCCTGTGAAGTTCTAGGAGGTCCACCCTCCCAGGATTTGCCTTCTCACACTTTGAGAAGGGGTACGTTTATTGCTAATCGCCTGAGGCGCACCTACCGGTGAATGCCATCGGGGCTGCCCAGGCAATTTTTAAATGACCAGAGCGCCCAAATTCTCGGGCGCTGGTTTTTCAAATCCCACTTTCCTGACCTTGTGTCACATCTTACCTTGTGGGAGGAAGATAAATAGAATTAGATAAGGTAAATGCTCCATGATTTCGCAGTATATTTATAACGTTTAAATATTTTTACTGACAGACAGACAGACAGACGTACACACCCCTATATATATATATATATATATATATATATATATATATATATATATATATATATATAGTAAGCAATGAAAATATATATGGCAAGAAAGCTACACAGAGGCTCCCGTGTTTCATCCCCGGGGGGAATCGTCAGGCTAAATCCTAAATAAAATATTTTCATTGCTTACTACCTAGCTCTACTTACGTATCGAGCACTGTTGAAGCAAATACTGAAAACTGACACATAAAAAATTATATCTCCTTATAATATTTTATGTGGATACATGAAGTACTAATATATATATATATATATATATATATATATATATATATATATATATATAAGATAACAAGACTTACTAAATGAAAATCATTTAAATTGTTATCATCAGTAGTTCTATCATTTAGAAAAATCTACAGGTTCTTGTCATTTTTTCTGTTCTGTAAATGATGTAGATGAGTCACGTTAATACTGCCATACCCTATAGATAAAAATGCCACTTGCTATACTCGCCCGTATTTTGTTCATTGTCCTCAGATACCAAAAAGCGATTTTTCTAACAAACTTGCACGAATTGCGGTGATGTTAATTGGTTGTTGTTTCAACTAGGGGGTAATCATAATATTTATCAGCTATCTATGTCAGTAACCCCTATCCTCGAGCGGTATTTAGCCTTGATTAGTCGGTACTGGTTTAAAGACAAAAAAAAAACAGAAAAAAATATATCTACGAATAGTGTGATATAGGTAGGTACAATAATACTAGCATTCAACACAATATTTCATGTTTTTTAATCATCTTTGTCCGAATAAAACAGACCTCTTCTAGGACGCTGTATTTCCCACACATTAAGAACTGACATTGCGACTTACTCTCTATCCGTGGTAAATGAAGACACGATAGTTCCACTCTAGTGTTGGACACCTTCCAAATAGATATTACTTTCTCGTTTTCAATTAGCTGATTTTATTATTCATCATCTGTGATTATATAATATTCACGCTGGCAATCGCTTAACGCCCTTCTTAAAGGAAGAAGCAACACTTACTTATTTGCAGACTAATGGATATTTCCTGACACTGTATACAATACAACCAATAATACATCACCACCAAAAATATTCATTATAGTAACAGTAATAGTAGTTCTAATGAAATACTAGTTCAAATAATAATACCAATACATGTAATTGTAGAATCAAAATCAATTGGCCATTAATAAACAACTGTTTAAGAGTTAAATATATAGGTTGTATTATTTGTATTATTCTGACTACTATTCCTATCTTAGCTGTTATTCTGAGAATGTTTCGACTGGTGTAACAACTATTCTTCAGGTGAATCTTGTCTAATACTCAGCACAGATGAGAATAGAAGCTCGAGTTGGCCCCCCAAAAAGCAAATTATCAATACCCATTAAAAAAATCTTTAGTCTAAAGATGCATGCAATTCAGCAGTGAAGGATAGTATGTAATAATAATAGTAGTAGTTGGTTTTGGAGCTAGAAGCAAAGTGTAGTATCTGTCCTGATGTAACACTTCGTATTTTCCGTCCTTGATTAGTGAAAATAGAATATTTACAAGATGATGTCATTTTAATTGTGTTTCAATCAAGAGTGACCTTTTTGGGAGAGCTGGTTAAATAAAAAAAAACATTCTAGTAGAAGAAATTCATTTTTTCACCTGCGTTAGGGTTAGGATTAGGGTTAAGAAGAGCTGGTTAAAATAAAGAAAATTAGTAGTAGAACTCCATTTTTCTACATGCGTTAGGGTTAGGGTTAAGGAGAGCTGGTTAAAATAAAGAAAATTAGTAGTATAAATCCATTTTTCTACATGCGTTAGGGTTAGGGTTACGGTTAAGGTTACTGTTAGGGTTAAGGTTAGGGTTAAGGTTAGGGTTAGGGTTAGGGTTACGGTTACGGTTAAGGTTACTGTTAGGGTTAAGGTTACGGTTAGGGTTAAGGTTAGGGTTAGGGTTAGGGTTCGGGGGAGCTGGTTAAATAAAAGTAATGAGTAGTAGAAATCCATTTTTATATACGTTAGTTATGCGCATAGATTGAATATTGTCATCGAACACAAAATTGATCACCTTAAAAAATTATTATATGTCTTCAAAATATCACCGGGTTAAGAATTGAGTTACCATTACCTCCTTCAGGCCCGGAAATGCGTGATCATATTACCTATGATAAAATGGTATTTCTAATAAATGACAAAAGGTGTTTCTTATAAATGGGCGATTGAAAATAAAAATAAATTATAAAATCGAGCATGCATTCTCTGAATACTTTCATTTACCCTAAATCCGGGTGGATATGCACAAAAGAATTAAATCCCGACATACATACACACAATTTCCAAGAATTAAGAAAATGGTCTAGAATCAAATAGAAAGAAAAAATATGTACATGTCTTCAAATACAGAATCGGCTAGGGAAGTAGGTGATCATTTTATGTTAAATTTATATGCGAAACTGATCCCTCACTTTTAATTCTAAATCATATATGTTTATTTATGTACAGGCAATCGCTAAAAGCATATGGAATTTTATTTTTGGGGGGGGGGGATTAGAATATGGTGTAAAGGTACAATATTACAACGAAGACTCTAACTAAGTATCCATGGAATTTCATGGGATCTTTCTACTGGAAATAATCATGAGCGGATATTTTTGGTCACAGTATCATAATTTCGTAGATGTTGATGTGGTTGAGTCGGTTAATTCGCCGTCTTAGGAGAAGGACTTTGTGAGTGCGAATATCTCCTCGGAAATTCATATTTGTAATCTGATTTTGTCGTCAGTCACTAAGGCAAATATTTCGAATCGATTTAAAGAATTTCCTTATTAATCTGCCCAACAGTATTTTTTTAACTACTTATATTATCCATGGAATGAGAGTGACTCATCCTCACACACTTATAAGTCTTCATACTAATACCCATAACACCAGCGAGTTATTGTATAACATATAATTTACTCCTAATTCAGTGACTTGGAAGAGAGTGCTACATTTGTCGCAGTTATTGTATAGCTTTTAGCTGATCGACTTTAACAAGGGGGCGGATAGATGGAGGGAGGAGAAAATGGAGAGAAGAAGAAATATATATTCTGACGTGTAAGAAATAGAATCATATTTTCGTACCTGCTGCTGTGACTCAATCGGTTAGTTCGCTGGACCCAAATCGAGACTTTCAGAGTTCGAACATCACCGAGAGCATAGCTATTTTTAAGCTGATTTTGCCCCAAAATTGTCGATACGTCAAATTAAATAAATGTTTTATTTTATTTTACTTTTTTCTGCAATCTACATAATTTATGGATGTACGGACATCGGGTGAGTCCGGCGTTGCCCTTGGTCATAAAAGATATAAGAAATTAAATAGTTTGTATAAGAAAGGAGTTACAGCCGGAGGTTTGGAAAAGAGTCAAAGACGGAGGTTCAGGGAAGAGTCAGAGCCGAAGGTTGGGGAAAGTGTCAGAGCTGGAGGTTTGGCAAAGAGTCAGAACCCGATGTTTTGGAAGGAGGCAGAGCCTAAGGTTTTGGAAGAAGTCAGTGCCAGATGTTTCTGAATAAGTTCGAATCGGAGCAATACATGTAAGATTACAGTATTACATTTAAAACAGATAGCTCCGGTAAATTAATTAGATTATTATATTTTTCAACACATTGAAACAGAAAAGAGGAATCTGATGGACGGAGGAGATCGAGGGGGATGGCGAGAGTGAGGGAAATAATTGGAAGGAAGAAAGATGGAGAGACGGCTAGAGAGAGATAGACAGACATACGTATTAATATAAATATAAATTAGTTAACACGTTTACTATTTCGTTTTACTTATTATAAAAGATGGTAATAATTACTAATTAGTAATTATTTAAAAAGGGATATTGCTTTACCTACTTATACTTGACCTATTTCTATGCCAAAAATGTAATATTTAAAATAAGTTAAAATCAATTTACTTTACTCTAAATAGCTACTGTGCGTAAAATAATAGTGTTTGGTTATGGCTCTATGGGAATGGACGTATCTGTTGGAAATTGTTGGTTTGACTTGCGCGAATTAACGCGGGGTGGACACGGCAGTCGAGTGCAGCTTACGGTCTGTTCTCACAGTCAGAAATCACAGACATGACAAGTTCACTGTGTGACGAGATCCCAGAGGCTCTGTGACGTCACACGCCCTTGCGTGGGAAACAGAGGGATCGTGACGTCACTCGTTCTTCGTGAGAAGCGAGTTCAGCCAGTCTGGGTTTTGGAGGCGAACCGATGAGACGTGATTGTTACCATGTAATTTACAACAGATAAGGGAAATATTTCCCTAAGAAAATACAAGCGAAAGATATCCTTCCCCCTTTATAAATGGTTAAGAAAATAATTGTTAAGTAACTACGATAAAGTAATGATTTGCTCTCTCTCTCTCTCTCTCTCTCTCTCTCTCGACGTAGTGAATGACTCCCAGCTGATTAAATAACTAACGCTTGTAATAAAAAGAATTGAAACTTAAAGGGGTTGTAGTTTGGTGAGTCGGTCGGGAAGCTTTTGTTGCATACAACGGACGGCGTGGTTCACGGCATGAAGGAAAAAAAGAAATAATTCATCCACTAGACAACATCGAGACGGCGACCCTCTACACGGCGAGGGAGAAATCTAAATGTATTCAAACAATATATGAACTATGTGATTTGTGATGATTTAAAAATGACGAGTATTAAATGAGAACTGCCACGGCCCTTTCAGGGACGAGCATACGAAATGAGAACCGCCGCGGCTAAAAAGTAGAGGGCTATGCAACAATAGATTATTGGATGATTGTATTAACACTAACAGTTTACGGTAAAGTAGATTGCTTTAAACTTCGTTTAAACATCAAATATATTTTAACGCAAATAAGTTATTAATAAGTAGATAAATCAAAACAAGTTGTTGTTTTTACTTATTTGCAACGTTATTTTTAAAAAATTAATCCATGTCGCTAATTATTAACAAAAATAAATAAGCACATTTGATATTAAAACCGAGTCAGATAGACCAACAATAATTTGTTTTCAAATATTATAAAAGTAGTTATTAATAGCAAATAATAATTATGAAATAATTATCATTTCTGAACAAAGTACTCGTTTTTACTTACTAACTGATTAAACAATAATGGCTACGTTGCTCAGAACTAATATTTACGGAAAAGAATGGTTATAATTTCTATTAAATATGAACTATTTATTTTGAACGCAAATGGGTCACAAATGAAATTGATTGTCTTTGAATAATCTCTAAGTAGGATTTTCTTTGAAATAATTCATGTCGCTAATAATAATGATTACCAAGAAATATTTGACTTACAAGTGCGTTAATGGTTAGAAGGAAGCAAAGACGTTCAATTAGCCACCGTGGAATTTTCTTTGAGGTTTCGCAAATGAAAATATGAGTCACTTGTTGAAGAGGGTTTATTTCAAAACCAACAAGTTGTGTGCAATTGCAAGATGTTTTACATACGTATTATTGCGCACCGATTGACACTTAATTACATATAGATTGCGATCTGTGCTGTGTTTGTCAGCAGTCCGTACACGGAGTTTCTATCAGTTGTATGTTACTCTTATCTTTTTGATGTGTCCGTTTTAGCAGCGTCCATGCAACTTACAAGGGAGCTCTGTTTGTCAATCGCACGTTTCAGCTTGAAATGGCATTTAAAAAAATTGTTTTAACATAGTTCAACTCAAACAAGGCCGGACGCCGCTGTAGACGTAACGGGCTACTGAGAGAAAAAAGGGAGAACTTTGGGACCAGGGATAGCCACTAGGCCTTTATGAAACAGGTATTCGCCCTCTATCTCTACAAAAAGAAATATAAGAGACGTAAAACCCAGTCAGTGTCTGTTGCACAGAATAAGGTATTATTGTATTGCTACAACTGCTCTGAATTTGACAAGTGGACCAAACCATGGAATGTGATTCTAACAGAGAACAAAAAAGGATCTTCTTTTTAACATAATTCACCCCAAACAAGCCATGCTGCCACTGTTGACGTAAGGGCCTACTGAGAAAAAAAGAGAAAAAAAAAAATTGGGATCTGCGCAACGAGATATCTGTTTACATTAGTTTTAAATTTCAGCATGTCAGTACTGTCAAGAAAACAGGGGGCAGGGAGGGAGTTCCAGAGGCCAGCAGCACGAGGAAATAAGCTATTTCAGTAGAAACTCTCCAGCATCTGGGGACCTCCACAGTGGATGAATGGGATTTAGTTGAGTGTCGAGTTAGTCTAGTGAATTTACGTCGAGGGGGGGGGGGCACAAGAGTAGCCAATTCATGGGAGCATAATCCATTGAAGCATTTGTAAAAAAAACGCACAAGGATGCTGCATTGCGACGATGGGACATGGACTGGAGCTTGGTTGATAGTGATGGAACTATTAGGTAAGCGACTCTTTTTTGGGACCTTGTCAAGGATGGAGAGACTAGTATGTGGTGCACCAGCCCAGATGTGGCAACAATACTCCATGCATGGGCGGATGGTGGTTTTGTAGAGATACAGGATAATGTCAGGTGTGAGGAGTTTACTAGCACGGTTGAGGGAGCCAACCTTCTTTGCGGCAGCCTTGGCAATGTCTTCAATATATTTGTTCCCTAAATACAAAAAAGGAGATATAAAGGATGTAACATATGTGTTATGTGGTTTTTTTTATTAGAGGCAATGTCTGTCCGTCGGCCTGTCAAGCTAAAGTATAAAATACCATCTTCGTACCATTTCCACGCTTAAATCTGAGATAGCATTCCTCATCGCTTTGACAGCAGTTTTAATATTAAAAATAGAATATTCTTATCCCTTTCTTTCTCCTTTCTACCTCGTTCCCCTTTTCTTTCTGCTACCCCTTTCTCTCTCTTTTCCCCATTTTCTCTCCCTTTCTCTCTCGTGCCCCCCCTACCCTCCCTCTCGCTGTGCTATAAAAAACTAAGTAATATACCATAATAAAATATAACATTTATCTGCGGCCAAGCAAACAAGTCCATTATTACCTATCCACCCATATTTTATTCGTTACGAAATTAAATTCCCGAAATAATTCATTTCTGTACTTTCGTAAAAACGTCAGCCAATGTTATCCTTTTGTTTTATTGTAATATAAAAATACCCCTGAACACACAAACATAGCGCCACTAATCGAACAGGTCTGTGAGTATCACCCACACTTAAATAACCGGGACGTGTTCGTCTTTTACCATAGTCTGTTTTTCACAACTTTTTACTGACCATTTTTTTTCTTTTTTCGGTGTACACTTACCTATCAGGCTGCTAGAGAATTCCGGAGTTTTGGGAAAAAAATTCAAATATTTTACGTTTAGGAGGGGGGATCAGTTTCCAATTTAAATTCAACGGAATTCTCTAGCGAAAAAAAGAGTTGGTCCATAAGAACTAACAACACATGCAACTTGGTCAAAACTGATCCCTCACCTAAAATTTCAAAATTTTGAAAACTATTCCCCAAAACCGGAAATTCTCTCGCGACATAATAGGTAATTGTAAACAGAAAAAGAATTTTAAATATTTGAGATAGTCAAAAGGAGCGGGGACCAGTCTACGTTAAATTTATATTGAAAACTGATCCCCCGTCTTAAAATCTCCTTTTTTTGATTTTTTTTTCCAAAAAAAAACGGAATTCTCTATCGACATGATAGGTAATTGTACACCGAAAAAAATTTTTTTTTTAAATTGAGATGGTCAAAAAGAGGGGGATGAGTATACGTTGAATTTACATTGGAAACTGATCCCCCTCTTAAAATGTAAAATTTTTTTTTTTAAATTCCCAAAACCCCGGAATTCTCTAGCAACCGGATAGGTAAGTGTACACCGAAAAAAGAAAAAAAAATGGTTAGTAAAAAGTTTTGAAAAACGGACAATGGAAAAAGTCAAACAAGTACCGAATAACCGTTTTACCAATCTTCTTGATAATGTGGATGAAGGCTTATATTAGAATTTTGAGTTATAAGAGTATTTCCGTTATATTTGGCTCAATTTGCTTTTAAGATTTCGATTCTTGGTGTTCTCAATATTCCCGGGCAACACCTGGATACGAGTTTCGTTACTTATTTATATTACTTTACAGGCAGATGGAATCGACGCATCTCATTGGTTGACATTTTGGGACTAAACTTTTATAAAGCGCCGACGCATATCTAAAAGAGGACTCGTCCGTCGATCTGTTGTCTCGTCGGTCCGTCACGCTAACATTTAAAATAGCATTTACATACCTTGCATGGACGCAACTTGATACCATCCGTTTTTTGTTGTCCACTCTATCCCTTTTGACGCTGAATCTACGCGCAACTACAAACAACCAACCTTGTACGCAGGGACTTCCGCTTATCGCGATCAAACGGGTAGAACGTTTTGTTTTTGTTATATCTTTATCTCCTTTTTATAGAATATAACATGATTTCTTTTTTCGTCAGCTTTAGACGGAGTTGGCTAAATTTTGCAATTCATTAATTATTCAGAAAATGGGGGGGGGGTGCAGTTGGCAAGATCAACTTGATACGAAGATTGCGTTTGAAACGTTTGTCTTTTATTCTTCAACTACCGAAGTAATAACGCATTTGAAATGGTTAGAGCAATGTTTTGCAATCATGTATGATTAAAATAATACATACAGTTTACAGTGTTTATGCATATGGATACAGTTGTATGACTTCCGGAGATTCGAAACAAGAGCAGATGAAGTTTTGAACATCAGATTACTAGATGAAGTGAACTCTGATCTAAGAAAAATCACAGAGCAGCCACGTATGCACTCCTTGGTAGATCCCCCTCGTGCTATAAAAATAAAGCCTGTGACGTTACCTATAAAAACCTAATTTAATATTATATATATATAGTCTTTGAAGTTTCGCAACCATAAAAACTATATTTAAAAAAACAAAAACAAAAACGTTAAGTCCCAAGTCGTTCAGTGGAAAATCACTCATGTAAGTCAATTTATTTTTTACAGTTATTATATTAGTTTGATTCTAACATTATTTAAGGGATCATCAGTTGTTTACCATGAAAAACTGTTTCGGGAATTTAAAAACAAGATAACATTTAATTTCATGGCTTCCCAGCAGAGTTGATCAGACCCCACTTCCGTTAAAAGACAAAAACATAAACGTTCCGTATACTAAATCTAAGTTTTTATATATATATATATATATATATATATATATATATATATATATATATATATATATATATATATATATTAATTCATTATTTTTTCATATCAATTTATTTTTTCGTACATCAAAGGAAAATTAGAATGAATAATTATTAAAAAATAAATTAATTAAAATAAATATATATATATAAAAATAATGACACGTTTGATTAAGAGCGAATAAATGTAATCTTTTAGATAGTCTTTAAGAAACGCTCAGGGACGGAAAATAATAAATAAGCGCACGGGTAAACACACCAATGACCTATCGATAGTAAAAAGAATAACAAAACAAACTATCTGTCTCTATCTCTGATACTGTCTATGCCTCTGTCGTTGTGTCGGTTCGGTCTCTGTTTATATCTCTGTCTATGTCTATATTTATGTCTATGTCGTTGTCTCGGTCTCTCTCTCTCTCTCTCTCTCTCTCTCTCTCTCTCTCTCTCTCTGTCTATGCCTCTGTCGTTGTGTCGGTTCGGTGTCTGTCTATGTCTATGTCGTTGTATCGGTCTCTCTCTCTCTCTCTCTCTCTCTCTCTCTCTCTCTCTCTCTCTCTGTCTATGCCTCTGTCGTTGTGTCGGTTCGGTCTCTGTTTATATCTCTGTCTATGTCTATATCTATGTCGTTGTCGTTGTCTCGGTCTCTCTCTCTGTCTATGCCTCTGTCGTTGTGTCGGTTCGGTCTCTGTCTATGTCTATGTTTATATCTCTGTCTCTGTCTATATCTATGTCGTTGTCTCGGTCTCTCTCTCTGTCTATGCCTCTGTCGTTGTGTCGGATCGGTCTCTGTCTATGTCTATGTTTATATCTCTGTCTCTGTCTATATCTATGTCTATGTCCTTGTCTCGGTCTCTCTCTCTCTCTGTCTATGCCTCTGTCGTTCTGCCGGATCGGTCTCTGTCTATGTCTATGTCTATATCTCTGTCTATGTCTATGTCTATGCCTCAGACGTTCTCTCGGTCACGGTTTATGTTTATGTCTCTCTCTCTATCTATCTATAATAATATTTATAAATAAATAGTAATTATCTATTACCTACAGACATCGGTGTTGCATGCTAACGCACTCTTCAGTGCAGGAAGTTAATTCTCAACTGTCGGCGGGCCCGAACTCCGATCACAAATCGCCACTGATTCGTAGTCAAGAGCGGTAACCCCTCGGCCATAGGGAATTAGCTAATAGTTAAGGAGGAATTTAACTTTGTAAAATAGCGAGTCGACGGGTATTTTACACGAGCAGTTGAAAGTGATCAACAAACTGTGTTTGGATCTTGCATGAAGCTTTTTGCACTGCTTGTTATTAAACTCAGTCAGAGTCCCCAGCCTTTAATAAAGGCGGCTTATAATGATATTTATAAATACATATTAATTATTTATTACCTACATATATACATATGTGTGTTTGTGTTATGTTAGTGATACAGAATAGCAGACGAGTGTTCAATGCATAAGAAAACTTAAAAAATAACAGTTTAATATTGATAAATATTTGTATTACAGATCCGAAGAATGTAGGTACTGTCGGTTTCAAATACTTATAAAGGGAACCTATAAAATGTCAATTACTTGATGTTATTTAGCATCTGTTCATGTCTGTTTGAACAGACACAAACAGAGGCTGACGAGAGTCCGGTAACAATCGATGGTACCGATATTGTGCTGAACTTTTGTAATACAAACATTAATATATATATATATATATATATATATATATATATATATATATATATATATATATGATATTTTTAATTAAATACTAAAATGTGTTATACCTACATACAACGCTGTCTCGGGCTTACCCTATCATCAGTGCAAGAGTGGTGTTGAGCACTGTAAATGTAGTATTAACACAGCATGACGTCACTTGCTTATAATGCATCATTCCTTCCCTTAATAGAAGTATAATGCGTCGACGTCAAAGCCACCGTTAAAGTGTTAAACTTATCATAGTTTATTCGCTGTTTACAATTGGCCCAGCGGTTAACGACGTCGGACTGGAGTTGAAAAATACTTGGATATATCATTTTTTATGTATCAATTTTCAGTATTTGCTTCAACAGTGCTCGATACGTAAGTAGAGTTAGGTAGTTCGCTATGAAAATATATTTATTGACATTTAAGCTACACAGAGGCCCCTGCGTTTCATTTCCGGGGGAATCTTCAGGATAATTTTTACTCTGAAGATTCAACCGGGGATGAAACGCGGGAGCCTCTGTGTAGCTTAATTGCCATAAATATATTTTCATATCCTAGTATATATATATATATATATATATATATATATATATATATATATATATATCATTAAAGTCGAACGTTCCATGACGTCAACCCGCCGTATAAAGTGTTAAATTATCACCGTTTATTCGCTGTTCAACGTCGGTCGAGTGGTTAAGGCGTCGGATTTGAGTTGCAAAATACTCGTAATCCGGAGTTTCGAATCGCATGACCGGTAGTGAATAGTCATATCTCTATGCTGATGAGTCCCGATTGAAAAAGGACGAAACGTAAGCGTACATAGATTATTCACAATAACCTATATATATATATATATATATATATATATATATATATATATATATATATATATATATATATATATATGTATGTATGTGAAGAGTCGAACGCATAACGCGATAAATCCAATTCGTTTAAATTGAGACCTTAAACAATAAAAACACGAATATATTAAATCTAAACTTCCAATGAAAGCTGATTCTAATTGAAAACAAAAAGAAATTATTTCGGTATCATATTATGTAACACATCGTTTTGGGGTTTTGGGGTGTTGTCGAGTGTTGAAATGCAACACTTTTTTGTTGGGACAGTTTCGTGATTTTGTGAATGGCGTTTATCGCGTTTTGCATACGAACTCTTCATATATATATATATATATATATATATATATATATATATATATATATATATATATATATATATATTTATTTATTCTGGTACAGAAAAATTAGTACAACATTCGTACCGTCGGTTTCAAGCACGGAAGGTCTTACCCATCCGGCTCTCTTCAGCTTCTGTTGTCCTTTCTAACCCTTCAGCGATTTCTGCATGTTTTATATACATATATATATATATATATATATATATATATATATATATATATATATATATATATATATATAGTAGAGAATGGTAGTTTGCTTGAAGCATTGCTGGGTATAGTAGTAGTAAGTTTTTGAAAGGCTGTGGGCAATGCAATTCCGGGTAAGATGCAAGTTGAAAGGAAAGGAACAAAAACAATAAAAATAAATCGAATACGATATAAGACTTACTATTTATTTTTCCTTTTTTTTTTTTCCTTTTTTTTTTTTTTTCTTACATAACAGCAAGAGTGTTTTAGCTGTCCGGGTGATTAAAAATCACTATTTGATATTTCGGGAAAAGACATCCCTTTTTCAAAAATAATTAGACCAGAAGAAGAATAATATTTTATTCTTCTCCGACTGTGTAGAGAATAATACAAAACAAAATGGCTGCCAGATATAGACCGCAGCAAAAAACAGTTTCACAGGGAATATAAATTAAGTTAAGTTTTATTTTAATATTATATATATATAAATATATATATATATAAATATATACATATATATACATATATATATATATATATATATATATATATATATATATATATATATATATATATATATATATATAAAACATGCAGAAATCGCTGAAGGGTTAGAAAGGCTAGATTAAAATAAGTACATATTGCTATTTCCATCTCCTTAAATGAAGCCCAACCCTTACACTTAACTTAACTATTTCTAATAAATAATGCAATATTCTCTCTTGATCTTCACAAGTTCAATATATGTTTACCTTGATATAATTACACGTAGATCAGTGTTCTAAAAACCAGCGCCATAGGTGAATTGGCCTACAAAAAATATCCCTTTTTCCGACAAAAGGTAACGCCTGTTACGTAATACCTAGTCCGATATTTGTTCTAGTGGTGGCGCTACAATATCAGCAACACACGCATAATGAAAGGAAAACTTTGTGTTGCAGGTGGTTTTTTGTGGGTGTGATACTGTCCTGGCTAAGGGCACAAACTGTATCTGTTGATTATTGTTCAGTCATATCGACTCCAGTGACAAACGTGTTTGTTCCACGCAAACATCCTTTCTCCCTTAATAGCCAGCGTACCCTGAATTTAAATATGTTTAACCGGACACTGGATACATCTATTCTACTCTCAGCCTGCCGCGGGAACAGGAACATTCTATTTCATCTAGCCTACTTTCGTCACTGCTATCTGGTCACCCATAAAGTTAACAAATAACTGTCATGGCGTCATTGGTTTGTGGAGTTCAATGTATCAGCAGCTCTTTTTATATATATATAAGTAAAAATCTTCTAGGTTTCGACCATATAGCTTTGCATATCTAAATATACATATATAGAGAGGGGTATTAGAAGGCTATCACAATGCAAGAAATGGAAATATGTCGGCGTTGAGAAGTAAGACAAAAATTAGTGATTTAAATTATATATTTTTTCAAAAGCTTTTCTAATAATTTTTTCTTTCTATATAGCAAATCTTACTTGATTGGGTAAAACTCCAACACTGATGTTATCTGTGTGACCGTGTTCCATAATATATTTCGAGGAAAACCTCTTTGTCAAATATAGGTGTTTCAAATCTCAAAAAACAAAAACGTGTGGATGTCAATATATATATATATATATATATATATATATATATATATATATATATATATATATATATATATATATATAACAAGTTAATTATATATATATATATATATATATGTATATATATATATATATATATATATATATATATATATATATATGTATATATATATATATTCTTAGCTAATATGCCACATGTGTTTGGCCTGTGGAGGCGGAAGCAGTCTATATCATCTCCTCCTATGACTGTACAGAACTATCTCTCAACCCGATAGCAACAAACTAAGTGTCGGAGTGATTGTCGATGTCGTATCAACATTTACTCAAACTGTGCCAGGTTGCGTTTTTATGATTATTGTCATTTTAGGAGTATACGAACCTATATTTAAAAAAAAATTGGTTAGTAAAAACGCAGTTACGCAATTATTTTTTGTAATTATTGGATATTTGCTTAAAGTAAAGCTGAAATTTAGTATTCGCAATCAAACATTGTCGGCAGATTAATTAAACATTTAATTTGAAAAAAAAAATAAAAATCAAAGCCAATTTTCCTATTACCCCCCTAACTACCACCACAACTATCACGGACGCACAGTAAAACACAAGTACGATTTTAATGTAGACAAAATCTAGCTTGACCAAACTGGGCACTTTGGATTGGGACACAAATAAAAATGGCCTAAGTTGAAAAGGATTTTACTTAAGTGACTTAGAACAGAATTTTTTTTGTTGATATTTGTAAACAAAAGGAATGTGGTTGAATAGAGTATATATGTTCCTGGCCTTATTATTATTACCGTTCTTTTTTAAATAGAAAAGATTCGGTCACTGGATGCAATCAATGAGTTAGAAGCTAAAAGAATTCCTAAGAAACTAACAACATTGAGCTAACTGATGTCGAAATATGATGAAGTTCGTTTCAAAAATTCAAAGAATGAACTTTCCGAAATTCTGCAAGCTATCAAAGGGATAAACACACATTTGCCAATTCGCACGGAGAAAACTATTAATCACGGAAACTTCTCCATCAAAAGAACAAAATTCCTTTGAAATTGTTGCTAACAAAAATAAAATAATTAATCATTATTGATTAATACAAAACATGCTTAGGTGACATTTTATTGGCTTACAGAAAATAATGGCATTTACAAAAACGTAAAACTCCATACAACAAATGAGCTTAATAACATTAGTATCACACACTTGACAAATATATTTCCATGTTTTCAAAATCCAAACGTTTTCAAAATTAATGAATCTGAAGGAAGTTTGACAACAGATAAAAATCAAACAGTTAATATAATGTGATTTCTATCTTTTTTTCTTGAAGGAAAAAATAACATGTTTTATGATAGAAAATTAAGAAATGTAAAACATGGTCAGTTTAAAAAATACAATGTTTCATGAAAGAAAATTAAGAAATGTAAAACATGGTCAGTTTAAAAAATAAAATGTTTCATGATAGAAAATTAAGGAATGTAAAACATGGTCAGTTTAAAAAATATATATTTTACCTTTGATTTACAAGAAACATCAAATATACTTTTTGTACAATATGTGTACTAATCTAAGTTGTCCGGGCTATGTCTACAATATTATTATTATTGTTATCGTCGTTGCAAACATAAGTTTCTGATAGTTCGTGGATACAATCCCTCGGACGCCGATGTTTAGTTTCAAAAGAGGTTTCTTAATACACACCATTGGTAACTAAGTGAGAGATTTCGAGACTGTAACATGCGAGGGTAGCTCCTCGGTTACAGTGAGGGTCATACAGACAGATAGATAGACATATAGAAGTGTCTCGTCACACTACGCTACATTGCCCGAAACCGCCTCCACCCTCGCTGGAGCTCTTCGGAGGACGGCCGCATCGAATTCGCCTGCTTCAGTTGTCTGTCGGAAAGAGACCGAATTCTATCTTCCCCGGAAGTCAAGTAAGTTCGTCTACTTCAGCTAACCAAGCCGTAAATGTTTACCTCCATTCGACTATTCGTGTTCGTTAAATAACCTGTTGACAAAGTATCTGTTATTTTTTCACCATGAAGTAAACGAAATCAGGACAAAAGACATTGGCAGAATTAAAACAAAAAATACTAAATAATAACGAAGCCCTCGAAGACAAAAAATTCAATAACGTTGATTAATGTTATGGTTTCAAATGCAATTTTAGAATAGAAACGCATCGGACGTTCATGTGACGGTAATTCGACTCTCCGCGTCGAAGTGTCAGGGCACTGTATCTTTTGTCTAAATGCATAACTTAGTTTTCAATTAGCCAGTGTAACTTAATGTTTGCACGATTCTGTTTTTTTTAATTTTTATGCATTCCTAATTGTACAGAAATATCGCAATACAAATTGAATTAATTTTTATTGATGAAAACATGGATTGTAATTATCTTCGAAAATGGCCATGGTAATTTAAGTAAAATTATTTGCTTCATTGCCTGTAAAAATGGATTCGACCAAAGAATGTGCGAGATGTGTATTAATATGTTTGAACAGATGATAACTCTGAAATTGTACAGAATAAGTGGAATTAACTCTTCAAATATTGATGTTCAAATGAAAGTTTTTGAACAATAAAATGTAGAATAAAATCAGTAAAGTAAATTAATCACTTTTTTTTCTGACCAAATAATTAATGCGTTGATTTAATCAAGTTGCTTACATTGTTAATTGCCGATTTTTAGTAGTTTATGTTTCGACATGTTAGAATATTAACAGATATAATATACTTACATTTCTTTAACAGATCTAATATACTTACATTGCGTTAACAGATCAACTATGCTTACATTTCGTAAACAGATCAACTATGCTTACATTTCGTTAACAGATCAACTATGCTTACATTTCGTAAACAGATCAAATATACTTACATTTCGTTAACAGATCTAATATACTTATATTTCTTTAACAGATCTAATATACTTACATTTCGTAAAATGATCTAAGATACTTACATTTCGTAAACAGATCTAATCTACTTACATTTCGTTAACAGATCAACTATGCTTACATTTCGTTAACAGATCTAATATACTTACATTTCTTTAACAGATCTAATATACTTACATTTCTTTAACAGATCTAATATACTTACATTTCTTTAACAGATCTAATATACTTACATTTCTTTAACAGATCTAATATACTTACATTTCTTTAACAGATCTAATATACTTACATTTCTTTAACAGATCAACTATGCTTACATTTCGTAAACAGATCTAATCTACTTACATTTCGTTAACAGATCAACTATACTTACATTTCGTTAACAGATCTAATATACTTACATTTCTTTAACAGATCTAATATACTTACATTTCTTTAACAGATCTAATATACTTACATTTCGTAAACAGATCTAATCTACTTACATTTTTTTAACAGATCTAATATACTTACATTTCGTTAACAGATCTAATATACTTACATTTCTTTAACAGATCTAATATACTTGCATTTCGTTAACAGATCAAATATACTTACATTTCTTTAACAGATCTAATATACTTACATTTCGTTAACAGATCTAATATACTTACATTTCGTTAACAGATCAACTATGCTTACATTTCGTAAACAGATCAAATATACTTACATTTCGTTAACAGATCTAATATACTTACATTTCGTTAACAGATCTAATATACTTACATTTCTTTAACAGATCTAATCTACTTACATTTCGTTAACAGATCTAATATACTTACATTTCGTTAACAGATCTAATATACTTACATTTCGTAAACAGATCTAATATACTTACATTTCGTAAACAGATCTAATATACTTACATTTCTTTAACAGATCTAATATACTTACATTTCGTTAACAGATCAACTATGCTTACATTTCGTTAACAGATCTAATATACTTATATTTCGTTAACAGATCTAATATACTTACATTTCTTTAACAGATCAACTATGCTTACATTTCGTAAACAGATCTAATATACTTACATTTCTTAAACGGACGACTGTAGACAATAACAGTTCAATGTCAACCTCATTTGAAATCAGTTCCATTGTGGTGTCGCGCTTAAGTATTTTATGGGTAAATTCTACTAGTTATGTACGTATAATAGTGTTAAATGGATAGATTCAGACGCAAAAACAGCAATTGTTCCCCCTTTGTCAGAAACATCGCTCATGGAATGTGAGGACTTATTTTCATACAGCTTGATAAGTACTTGCAGCTTGATAAGTACTTGCAAGGTTTAGTGTGTCTCAAATACGGTTATATGAAGGGAACGGTAGTAGTCAGCACTAAATGGGTTATTATTTGGGAATAGCAGGTGTTGTATGTGGCTATTATTTGGGAATAGCAGATGTTGTAGATCGCTATTATTTTGGAATACCAGGTGCTGTATGTGGCTATTATTTGGGAATACCGGGTGTTGTAGGAGGCTATTATTTGGGAATACCTGATGTAGGTGGCTATTATTTGGGAATACCTGATGTTGTGTGTGGCTATTATTTGGGAATACCTAATGTATGTGGCTATTAGTTAGGAATACCTGATGTTGTAGGTGGCTATTATTTGGGAATACCTGATGTAGGTGGCTATTATTTGGGAATACTTGATGTTGTGTGTGGCTATTATTTGGGAATACTGTGCAGTTCTAGGAGGTCCACTCTCCCAGGCTTCGCCTCCCCTCTTTGAGGAGGAGAAAGTTTATTGTTTACTGCCTGAGGCGCCCCTACCGGAGAATGCCGAAGAGGCTGCCCAGGCAATTTTTAAACCCCACTTTCCCGACCCGACCTTGGGTCACATCTTACTTGTGCGAGTAAGATAAAAACTGGCCTTGTGCCTAACTCCTGGAGAGGAGTAAATCAATACTCGAATGGTGCTGGGTCTATGGGATGTGCTTTATGAACGCCTACTCAAAGAAATGTACTTTTTTTCCTTGAGCGCCGACGATTACGCGGTGATCTAATTTTGGCCTGGAATTCCCTCAATGTTTATTACGATATACCTCCGGATTCACTCCTGCACCAGAAACAGGTCCATGCGAACAACAAAAGAAATTATTTTACGCCGATTTCGATTAAACCGGGGATGGGCTGCCTCATCAATCAGTAACCCTTGACCTCGGAATGTGTTCGCAAAAAAGGTACTAAATGCACCAAGAATGCAGCAATTGAAAAGGTGCTGGCCTACTGTATCCTTTTCTATGCAACTTTCTTACACTTTTTCCGTACATAGCAACTGGAACAGGCTTATTTTAGGCGAAATTAATTGAATTGAATACAATTGAATTGAACATCTAATACTTTTCTGAATAGAGATTAAGTAAATATTGTCGGAAAAATATTAATTTCTAGTTTTATAACAATTTTGTTTTAATAAAAATTTAATCGCCAAAGAATATCGTTATAATATAGTTTTAGGTTTAAAAAAAAAAATCGTGTATTTAAAAAATATATTATTTCATAAAAAAGGTCTGAGTTAAAAAGGCACGGCTAAAAGAAGAAACAGATAAAAAAGCGAAATAAAAAATACATATACAAAGAGTTAATGCATTTCACGAAAAGTGTTGATATGACGTTAAAATAAACAAAACAAAACTTTGAAAGTTCGTCTTAAAATTAAACTTGAAAAATAATTCCCATGGTATATCGGAAAACATTTCTTTTTTCACTGTATCGAGTAGCTGTAAGCAGGGAAATAGTTAGGGTTAGGGTTAGGGTTAGGGTTAGCTGTAAACAGGGTCGCTGTTTGTAATTCGAGCAAATAAAATCTTAACAAGGAATTAAGAAATATTAGAATCACTCGAAATGTGAGTAGAAGTAGATGGTAAAGACACACTGGAAGTTTGAAATGAAGATTTTTTGAAAGCATCCAAGCGCGAAGAAGTAATCAGATCGGTGTGACTGAGTGCTCGATTGGTGAGAAAGATAAGAAAATGAAAAGAAAAATCAAAGAAATGAAAGGTTAAACAAAAATGTTTTACTGTAAAGGAATCAACTCAGTAAAGTCTTAGATTTCGTCTCTGGTTACGGCTATACAACCGTGCAAAAAAACCGACACTGCTTACGACTTTTGTATATCCCTTTAATCATCGCCTTACATTTAACCCTACCCCTAACCCTAACCCTAACCCTACCCCTAACCCTAACCCTACCCCTAACCCTAACCCTAACCCTAACCCTACCCCTAACCCTAACCCTAACCCTAACCCTAACCCTACCCCTAACCCTACCCCTAACCCTAACCCTACCCCTAACCCTACCCCTAACCCTAACCCTCACCCTAACCCTAATCTTAACCCTAACCCTAACCCTACCCCTAACCCTAACCCTACCCCTAACCCTAACCCTAACCCTAACCCTAACCCTACCCCTAACCCTAACCCTAACCCTAACCCTACCCCTAACCCTAACCCTAACCCTAACCCTACCCCTAACCCAAACCCTACCCCTAACCCTAACCCTACCCCTAACCCTAACCCTAACCCTAACCCTACCCCTAACCCTAACCCTAACCCTAACCCTACCCCTAACCCTAACCCTAACCCTAACCCTAACCCTACCCCTAACCCTAACCCTAACCCTAACCCTAACCCTAACCCAAACCCTACCCCTAACCCTAACCCTAACCCTAACCCTACCCCTAACCCTAACCCTAACCCTACCCCTAACCCTAACCCTACCCCTAACCCTAACCCTAACCCTAACCCTAACCTTAACCCTAACCCTAACCCTAACCCTCACCCTAACCCTAATCCCTTTAATCGTGGCGTTACATTTAACCCTCACCCTAACCCTAACCTTAACTCTAACCCTAACCCTAATCCCTTTAATCATGGCATTACATTTACTCACACCAGCCAAGTCATATTGACACAGGGACTTAAGGGGGTACTATGATTAGAAGCCATTTTGATAGAAAGAAAACATGGGTGGCGAGTTGTACGACCAAATGTTTGTTCACATTGCATTCATATTTCTGCATATTGGTACAGTCGGAGAGAATATGAGCCGTGAAGAATTTCAAAAAGTAAACGGCCCGAGCAAAAACAAACTATTGACGTACAAAACTTTGCGGCATTGAAGGGGAGGGATTTCGCTGAAGGCGTCTAAGTGCAGTAAGTGTGAATTATCAGTTATCTCTTATAGACCATTTGGAGATAGGAGTAAGCTTCTTTGATCGGAATTTACTATGAAGTTTGTGTTCTGATAGAAAGTGGAACTCTTCACAAGAGGAAATTAATTTTGGTCTTTCTCTAATGATATCGATAGACCAAATGTGACAATTCTTGCAGAACGAGACCTAGTGTGAAGTATTTAATATTGATTTCGGTTCTATACAATGCAACATATACTACATCTCAAGCTTTTAAACTGACACCAGCATTGGGAAACGAAGAATGCTATGTTGAATAGAAGAATTATCTAACAGTATGGCAAATGTATACGGACTTAAATAGATTCAAGCGGGGGCCAGAAGTATTTTTCAGTTCAATTGGAAGACAAATAGATTGTGTGAGAGACTTTCAACCTCAATAATAAGTCAAAGAAAACAGTGTCTAGAAAAAAAACTGGACACATTGTTATTAAAACATGAGAACACCCGCGCTTATTTAGCCTTGAAGGAATTTTATTACTGATTTTCTGATACAATTCGAATACCTTTATGTTGTAGACCCGTGCTCGGGGTCACAAAGATAACAACCACAAATTGTGACAGGTTAAAATATACAATGTATTTATTCATAGCAATACAGTAACGCCACTAAATGTGGTAGGAGATGACCGGATTCCTACCATGCGGTAAAACATGAATAGGAATGTCCTTTATTTAACACCTACCCACTATAGGAGTATGTGACACAAGGTCGGAAAGTGGGATTTGAAAAGCCAGCGCCCGAGAAGGTGAGCGCTTTAGCCATTAAAAATTGCCTGGGCAGCCCCGTCGGCATTCCCCGGTAGGGGCGCCTCAGGCAGTAAGCTATAAAATTACTCCTCCCCAAAGAGGAGAGGCAAAGCCTGGGAGGGTGGACCTCCTAGAATTGCACAGGACAGACCCATAGACCGGCGGAATCATGCCCCGAAGGCCAAGACAACACCGGTCTATAGGGTGTAGTATCCATCGGAACAGATACCACACGTGGACACTCACATGATAGGAGTGTCCTCTGTTTGAGTCTTTGCAACCATGGTATTTATTATAGATGGTTGCTTCCATTAGTTCTTCAATAGTGGTGATTTGTACCCCACAACACTTTATCACAAAATAGGTAATTTAAAAGTTTAATTATCGAAAAGTGTACGTAAATTTCTCTGACGAAAACGATCGACTGGCTTCTGTAACGTGTGGGTCCATGACGTATGATTATATGAAATGCACGATATGACATATTTGGAGGGGTCCTAGCACAATGTCGGTGCAAAATCTGAAAACTGGAATACATTTCTGATAAAAGGTTTGCGTGAACGAATAACTTATGGAGCTGTTCGGAAATATCCTAGCAGAACTTAAGATTCCAGTATAGGTTCAACTCCAATCGGCAAGGATAGAAAAATTATCAGATGTTATCATACCCGAAGCCATGGCTGAATCCTTAGAAAATGACCTCCAGGATGTAGTTGATTGGGGTCATTAATTCTGCAAAGACAAATCTCCTTTCCTTCAATAACTACAAAAAACCTCTCCAACCACCGATTGTCATAGCAAATTCCACCCTACTTGAGAGTTCATTATTCAAACTCTTCCGCATAACCTTCACAGGTAACATGAATTAGAACAAATCCATTCAAGCCATTGGCAAGCCTGCAACAAATAAGTTGGGCTTTCTCTACTGTGCTAGCAAACTCCTCACACCTGACATTATCCTGTATCTCTAGAAAGCCACCATCCGCCCATGCATGGAGTATTGTTTCCACATTTGGGCTGGTGCATCATCCACTAGTCTCTCCCTACTAAACAAGGCCCCAAAAAGAGTTTCATACCTAATAGGTCCCTCACTGTCAACTAAGCTCCAGCCCATGTCATATCGCCGCAATGTTGCATCCTTGTGCTTGTCTTACAAATACTTCAATGGATTGTGGTCCGATGAACTGACTACTCTGGTGCCCTGTCGACGTAAATTCACTAAACCAACTCGACTAACAGCTAATCTAATAGCTTCCTTCCTCGTGCTGCTAGCCTCTGGAAGACCCTCCCACTCCCTGTTTCTCAAACAGTACCGACATGCAGAGGTTTAAACTTATTTAAACACACATTTCGGTACACTGCTCCCTAGTTGGGGTGACACCCAGAACCCACACCTTGATTCTCAGTAACCCTCTACGACTACAGAGGCGTCTCTGTCTGAGCAAGACAAATAATTAGTTGATTTACTGATACACCATTTAAGTTTGGAGATGGAGCTGAGGTTTCAAATTAATACTCCCGCAGTTATGATTGAGTCCCGTATAGTGAATAATGAAATTCCATTGTTGTCGAGTTAAACCTCCATGAAGAAAACTGGAATTATTTTAAATTTTGTAAATGATACAGCAAGGATACTTCGTGATGCGATAGAGTTTGCTTTCATCTCATCAAGCCAGTACTCTATTCCACTTCCAATTTTATTTTTTAACAAGCGAGGATAATTGAAAGTGCCTGTCGTGTTAATACTACTTCTGTCAAAACCTTAACACTGGAAGAGGAAAGAACAAAGAAATTAAGTTGCACAGATGTTCACATACCTCAAAAGAATAGATGTGTAAACTTGTTAGCGGAAGATAATCGAAAAGTGTACTGATTCATGCATGGGATATAAACGTGTGTAATTATGGGTTAGGGTTGGGGTTAGGGTTAGGGTAAGGGTTAGGGTTAGGGTTAGAGTTAGAGTTAGGGCTAGGGTTAGGGTTAGAGTTAGGGTTAGGGTCAGAGTTAGAGTTAGGGTTAGGGTTAGGGTTAGGGTTAGAGTTAAGGTTAGGGTTAGGGTTAGGGTTAGGGTAAGGGTTAGGGTTAGGGTTAGAGTTAGGGTTAGGGTTAGGGTTAGAGTTAGGGTTAGAGTTAGAGTTAGAGTTAGGGTTAGGGTTAGGGTTAGGGTAAGGGTTAGGGTAAGGGTTAGGGTTAGGGTTAGAGTTAGGGTTAGGGTTAGAGTTAGGGTTAGAGTTAGAGTTAGAGTTAGAGTTAGGGTTAGGGTTAGGGTTAGGGTAAGGGTTAGGGTTAGAGTTAGGGTTAGGGTAAGGGTTAGGGTTAGAGTTAGGGTTAGGGTTAGGGTTAGGGTTAGGGTTAGGGTTAGAGTTAGAGTTAGGGTTAGGGTTAGGGTTAGAGTTAGGGTTAGGGTTAGGGTTAGGGTTATGGTTAGGGTTAGGGTTAGGGTAAGGGGTAGGGTTAGGGTTAGGGTTAGGGTTAGGGTTAGAGTTAGGGTTAGGGTTAGGGTTAGAGTTAGGGTTAGAGTTAGGGTTAGAGTTAGGGTTAGGGTTAGGGTTAGGGTTAGGGTTAGAGTTAGAGTTAGGGTTAGGGTTAGGGTTAGAGTTAGAGTTAGGGTTAGGGTTACATCAAATCAACTTGTGTGTATGGACTGAAAGAAATATATTTACAATAAAGCTTGAATTTTCCATATGATTGATTCGGCCAGGTATCAAGTCGCTTACTTTCTTTTTCGACGTCCCATCAACAATGGACTCGTCCACAATTCACTTTTGTCACTCTTCATTATCTCACACTAGCATATCTAAAATAGATATTTACTAGTGGCAGTACCCGTTAACAGCGGGGGTTTCACACTTTTCTCTTCCGCAGTAAAAATGAAATAAGTTGTTTTATATTTTAAATCTCAATAGCATAATTTAAAAAGGATTCATTTTCATGATGATACTTGATATCGGAAAGTAAATAACTACAACATAGTCTACAAAGCAACCATCCGCTCATGCATGAAGTAATGTTCTCATATATGGGCTGGTGCATCATACACTCTCCCTCTTAGACAAGGTCCAAAAAGGAGTCGCCAGCTTAATAAGTTCCTCACTATCCACCAAGCTCCAGCCCCTGTCCCACCGCCGCAATGTTGCTTCCTTGTGCCTGTTTTACAAGTGCTTCAATGGATTTTGCTCTGATGGATTTACTGCTGCTGTGCGTCCATGACGCAAATTCACTAGACCAACCCGACAATCTGCCAAATCCCATCCGTTCACTGTGGAGGTCCCCAGCTGCCGAAGAGCTTTCTTTCCTCTCTGCTCCCTGTTTTCTCTGACGTTACTGACATGCAGAAATTTAAAACTGATGTAAACAAACATCTCGCTGCACAGCTCCCAATTTAGGTTTACCCCCCCCCCCCCCCATTAAAAAAAGGAAAAAAAACTATTACCGTTTTTTCTCAGTAGCCCCTTACGTCTACGGTGGCGGTCTGCCTTGTTTGGGGTGAACTATGTGCTTTTTTAAAATCCTAACCATTGAAGATTGCATCAAATATTAAAACTGAAATCGAACGAACGCTTTATCTATATAACTAGTGATGCAGCGCAACTGTTTTGGTGTTGTTACTTATTAAACAATTCATGAGTTCGGCGTAGTGATTAACATTAAAAATACGCTCATCCTTCCCCATGAATAAAAAATAGTTTGATTGTGTAAAATAAATATAGAAGCATAAAGAAGAGTACGATGTGGAAGTTAAAAAAAAAGGAGTCTAAGATGATTATGTTACTAATCAATCTTGATTTAATTTTAAATGTTTATTTATTTATCTATTTTTCTTAATTGTATTGAAAGTGTTCAGATTATTAGAAGTATGTTACTCGGTTGGCTAATAACATAAACTATACAAATTTAAAAAAAAAATTGTTTTAAATGTTTCTTTTACTAAAATGTTGAATAATCAGTTAAAAAAGAATTCTAACATCGGATCGATATTCTTTAATCTGCAGTTAGATTGGTTCTTAACTCAATAATGTTATGTAGTTGCGCGACGCACATACATACACACACACACACACACTGACAACTTTGCCTTAGAGCTGTGATACAGCGAAACAGCCTGTATGCGGATGACTATAGAAGCACTTACTTTTCGGGTGGGCCACTGTCAATAAAAGAGATCACTTGCGTAATGCAAACACTGTTTGTAAATAAACAAAGGAAGCACTTTAAAGAGGCGGTCAATGCTTATATAATGGCATTGTAGAAATAATTTACGAGTCCCGATCACGTGGCTCAGTGATGAAAGCTGCCGATTACCTAATAGAGGGGTGTAGGTTCGATTCCTAGAATTGGAATAGGTGCTACTCTCGCCGAACTGAAGAGCTGTGATACCGCAAAACAGTCTGTCTGTGGATTAGTATATATCATAGATAGATAAAAAGGGCATTGTTTATGTGTTTGTGTATGCGTATGTATCTGACTGTTTATACGAACTTGTGGGAGGTGACGGTGGATCAGTGGTTAACGACACGGACTGATCATCTGGGTGTGCCGTGTTCGAATCCAGTTCGTTCCACAGAAACACTTTCACTTAGGAGGTTGGCAACCTTCACGTGGCTCTTCCTGTAATATCGATGTTTTTTTTTTCTATAAAATAATTCTAACTAGAACGATATCGGGGAAACCAATGCCAACAACACAATCATCCGATTCATACGATACGAATGAATGAATTTAAACTAATCACGTGATACCTATTTACTTTAAGAAATAACACCTACCTTTTGTTAATTAATTTTGTTTTTTTAATAATATTGAATGGCATTCTGTTTTCAGTATGAATCGGATCGTGTTCTTTTTCTTTGCCGTTTTGCGACTTTTTCTTAAAAGCTATCATCCATTATTCAGCCTGACTTTTCAAAAGGTATCGCTGGTACCAAAGTGTATGACGTCATTTTCGCCTTCTTAAAAAAAGTCGTAGTGAAACTGGTCCGGTGACCCTCTACATTTAGAAAGACACATTACTCGTGTTACTTATTATGTGTATGAGATTGTTTTTCTGTTACAAATATCTCAAAATGTGTGGCCTTTTGTCAGTCTATCATACATTTTGCCGAGAATACTAATAAGTTATTTTTTTATTTGTCGATTACGAGTGACGTTCAAGTGAGCTGATGATATTTTCAATTAATAGAATTATCTACCTTAGTTGCTCAAGTCAAATTAGCTTCGAAATCTAATTTGTGAACAGACTTAATTAAGCATAGGAAATTAATTTGTAGGTTACATCAATTGTTATTTTAACAGATCACGAGAAATAAATATTAAGTTGCTCAACACAGACATTACACATTAATTATCTGTAGACTTTTTTTTATATATACTCTGAGATGCTTGCAATCATCGTAAAAAGAAGTTATGTTTATGGTGTCCAAGTATTAACGGTTATTAATTTACGCGCTCATAACTTTGGAGAACAGTTAAATAACTTTCGATTTTATCGTTGTTATTCATTAAGCGTATTTGATTGGTCTTCTGTCAGATCTCGAAGTAAACAGACTATGATACATTAAAAAAAGGACAAGCGCATTTAGCATACTGGAAACTGTGTTCTCTTATGAGCCTGGAAACCAGGTTTCAATTTTTGGTGGAGTCATAGCCAATGTCACTGCTTCAAGGGAGACACTGAATTTGTCATAAAACACCTGTTTAACTTTTCCTTTGTCTTCAACCTGAGTTCAGGTTTGTTTATATTTGTAGTTCAATAGGTGACTGGATTTTTCAATTTTTGTGTCAAGTAAACTTGCACTGGTCCACCAAGATAGTAAATCCATATATAACTTTCGGTTTTATCGCGGTTATTCATGAAGCGTATTTGATTGGTTTTATGTCAGATCTTGAAATAAGCATTTAGCAAACTGGAAACTGTGTTCTCTAATGAGCCTGGAAGCGAGGTTTCAATTCTTGGTACAGTCATAGCCAAACATTTTAAATAATAACGTTGATGTCTCCCTTGCTAAAAACACTGCCTTATAAGTTGAGGACCAAAGTTAAGTGGCATAATCTTAGGAGAATAGTAGTTACCCTTTATACCTGGGTGTAGTGGCTAATGGAATAAGGAACCTTTACGTTGCCCTCGACTATGGTCGCTATCTGTATCTTTTGTATGAATAATTTTAGCGGATAATATGTTTTCTAATTAATCGAAAGATTTACCAAACGTGCTGGAGTTAAACGAGCTTTCGACATGATTCTAATATGCGGACACATCTAGATACACATTGAAAATAGATTCGGATTTGAAACGAATTAGTTTTTTTTATCAATTGGTGCATTGACATATACGATACTTTGTTTAAGTTCTTACAAGGTATTTATCAACCTCCCACAGCGATAAGATGTGACACATGACCGGGAAAGTGAGATTTGAAAAGCCAGCGCCCTTTATGAAGAAGAGCGCTCTGGCTGTCAAGGGGCGCCTCAGGCGATTAGCAGTAAGCTAACCCCTTCTGATAGGGTGAGAAGGCAAAGCCTAGGAGGGTGGACCTCTTAGAACTGCATAGGACAATACCTCAGACCGGCGGAATCAAGACCAGAAAGCTAAGACGGTACTAGTCTATAGAGTGTATCCGTCGGAACAGATTCTACGCACTGATCTTAGCCAAAAGGCCAACGAGGAATTTTTGTAAAACGATTAAGTCTTAGTAGATTTCATCATTTTTATGTAAAGTTATGTTAAGGGTATCTCGCTATAACGGTAACGAATCTACACGCTCATAAATTATTAACTAGACAAGGAAGACACATCAATGTTAGATCATCTAAAACCTGAAATGATTATAATTACAATAAGTATTCATTTAGTATATATTGTTTTCAAATTAAACAAAAAATCCAAGTCATATTCTAAAATTCGCCTCAGAGCTGATGACATACTCGGAGGTGTCGAGCAAAGTTGTCAAATATTCTTCCATTGTGAAGGCCGAATCTGCTCAGTAATGCACATCTTTTATTAAAAATTTTACTTCAGTAGATGTTCTTAGAAATCAGAAGAACCTTTTCATTGGGTTACAATTGATCTCTATATATAATATATTAATATCCGAGTGCTCCATTAAAGTTCTCGTTTACTTTTCAAACTGTTACGTTTTGGTTTCTGAAAACAATCAGTTCTTTTGTAAAATCCGTTAATCTTGATTCTGTGTGTTTCATTATACTGAATCAACCAAATATAGAAATTGGGTGTTCGTAATCCGGTAAATGCAGTACCCATTCTCATCAGTCGACTTACAAAGCGACAATTCAGTAATTACTTAATTTTTAGGAAGTTGCTGCTTTCTTGCTGCTTACAATGATGCACGCAACGGCTTTCCAGAATGTATCAACCAACACATTGCAACGTGAGCCATTGGCCTTCTTTACGTTTTGAGATTCTTTCAAGTGATTTATGCCGTCTGTCATGCTTAAGTTTAAAAGTGAGGAAAATTACACATTACGAACAAATAGACTCTATTCATATCTAGGATATCATATCATAAGTAATCTCTATGAGAAGCTGTATTGGACGCATTGTGAGAGACTAGCGTCCTGTCACTCCTTTGTTTTAGTCAATCCAATGCTGCCAGTGCGAAAATACGGGAGTTAACCGACGATCCCATGAGGTACAACTCTTCGAAAATATGTTACACAGATGTGGAAGTGAGAACAATGTATATTCATTATTTTTTCTGGCTGCTCCTTCAATGTCTTCGGATGTGGTCAGCCCCGTTGTCATCTCAATATAGTTTAGTATACTCCTATTCTTGTGTCAGTCGCTCGGACTCCCACGACACCACAACCAACAAATGTCAGTCGTATTTACTTATACATATCTCACGTATCTTCTCTAGATAGTTCCCTGGCAACGCGCATGTCTGTTATATTTCACTGAAACATTCTTATGTTACTAGTGTATGTCATTGCAAACGACGCTAAACAACCGTGTTAAGCACAATGAGTCTACAAACTTAAGAACAGGAAGTTACTTTACTTAACGTTTGATTGTATAATCCAATAAAGAAAAACTAAACATACAGAGAAAGCAAGACCAGACATAGAATCTATTTCGTCCAATCCTAGCTCAGCCACTGGATGTACCTGATTACTTTTTTTTATTTACGGGCTAGTAGAGATTATATAACGAGAAAAGTAAAAACAAAAGTTAATACAATAAGTAATTCATTTTTGTTTGGTTACACGAACTTTTCAACTTTTCAAAATCTTATTAGAAACGAAAGACGATTAGTCCATCCCGGATGTACGTTACTATTTTTAGTCAGTGCGACTAAGATGTTGTCTGGCGGCTTTTAGTGCAAATCAATCTTGTTTTCTTTACATGCTGCGTTGAAACTAACTCCCTATCATTAAATTATTATTTTGGGGGGTTATCGTGGCCAAGAGACACTCGAGTATGAGTCTGAATAAAGCGGAATGATTATGAGTCAACAAATGAGGAACATTATGGGAGTACTAACATTGATTAATGGTATAAACTTCATTTATTACTTATAAGGCGGTTTAGGACAATAATGTTATTCCATTGGATTTGAAGACAACCAAGTTGTAGACAACAAAAAGGCAGTTACGTGGTAACGTTTTCCACAGGCGCGAAGGCCTTGCAAAGAAGCAGTGTCCATGGAAATTCTATCTGTCGCTAGGAACATAGAGTGCGAAAGAAAAATTATTTTTTCTAGCGTGTTAGCAATACGAGTTCTTACCGTGAATGTCTTACAAGGAGAAACTAAAGAATGGAGCTCAGTCGAGCACCTTTCATGGAAATAACAGAAAGTTAGAGATAGACTAGTAACACCTCTTCTGTGAGAAAGAGGGTGTAAGGAATAAAATAGATCATCCCTCATTAGATTTTTTATCTATTAACCTATAATCTTTATCTTATCTTTTTATAATGTTACTCTTTTCCACGATATATTATATTACATTGCCTTTCGTATGAGATTTTATATATTTGTGTATGTATTTATATATATGTTCTATTATATTCAGATGCAAGTTGGCAGTGTTCTTTGTAGCCTACCCATATTGTATGTACTTTGTAATTTTGTAAATTCTCTTGTACTTAATAACGATTATTATTATTATTATTATTATTATTATTTACTCACTAGGAGTTATCACACTGGTCATCGTCAGTGGTCACCCACTTCCGACAACCTGTGGTATTCCCTGGAGGCTGAGTGACAACAAGTCTCCTCAGGCCTCCAGTATGCTCCACCTCTTTTCGTTCATCACCGCTGATGACCTTGCGGTAATCGCAACAGCCACCTACCAACGATTTCCCGCTGATAAGGGCCATTGGTCCCCTCTGGGGCCCGAGTGGCAACAAGCCTTCCCAAGGTCCCAGAGCTGTTCGCGCTCTTCCAGTGGAGGTCTGGTTTGCGCTTTCCCTCCTCGACCCTCTGTCCATAATTTTCGTGGCGTCAGCCTATGCTTGCGCCTCTCTCGTGCGGTTGTATTTTCCCCGGTTCTGTTGTTTTGTGCTTCCATGTGTTTGTTCTCCATTCGTTGCTTATGTGGGTTGGTTTCCGCATTCGAGGACATTTCTCAGGATTGTAGCTGTTTTGATCATTACTGTCCTTTGTATGGTCTCAGTTATCCCTTTGATTCCTATTTCTCCTAGTCTTTTCTCCATGTTTTTGGGGACTGTTCCTAGTGCTCCTATGATTATTGGTGTTATACTGACTTTCTTCATGTTCCATATTCCTTTCAATTCTCTGGCAAGTTCAGTATATTATTAAATGCATCATTGTTATTATTATCATTATTATTATTATCATTATCATTATTATTATTATGATTATTACTATTTCTATGTTTACCGTTACTATTATTACTATTACTGTTATTATTACTATTGCTATTATAAATAGTACTATTATTATAAGTATTATTATTGGAAGGTGTAGTAGCAGTAGTATAAGTGGTTGTCGTATGTGTATTCATATTAGTGTCATTATTAGTAGTGTTATTATTATAATTAATTATTAGATTTTTAGTCGAGTGTGTCGTCTATCAAGGCAGGAAAGGTTGTTCTGTGAAGCATCTCGTCAGAGTGTCTGCAAAGAAAGTGGGCTCCCTTTACCGGTCTAGAAAAATATTCACATCGACAATATCCTATATCTCTACAAAGCAACCATTCGTCCATGCATGGAATAGTGTTAAATTAACGTAACCTTATTAGAAAATACCGTTTTATCATCATTTAAACACTCACAATTTCAATATAAATAAACTTGACGAAACTACTTTAGAACACTTTATCTCGCTCCGTCAACGATCGATAGCGGAGCATACATTAACTGCTTTAAATCTTATATATAAAAGTTAGTTTCTCTCTCCCCTACATCGGTGTTCGTTAGCTTCGGTAGCAATAGTCACATACGCATTCATTTTAAGTTAGTGATTTCTGCCACATACTTGTCTATGTTATTAGAAAAACAAAATATTAGTATGACTGGAGTTATTTGATTTTAATATTTAATCCTGAGCAATATTATTTTCAATTAGACACGTGTTCAAGTGGTCGGAAGAGCTTTAACTTTAACACTCAGATTCCTGCCACTGCCGCTAAGATATGTTATCGTTTAATATATAGACAAATCTCTACTTGATCGAGAACTAAGGTCATTTAATGACAAAGAAACAAACATAGCATGTTCAATGTTATATATAAAAATTAGTCCGTAAGATGTTCTATATTCGGACTACTGTTCTCATCTTCAGTGTTTTTATCACAACGTTCGAAATTCCCTCCAGATTCCCGAGTTCGACAGAATAATTCCCGAGTTCGACAAGGTACACTCGAAAAAGGTCGGAGGTTACATCGGCCGAAACGTTGTGATAAAAACACCCAAGATGAAAACAGTAATCCGAATATACCTAATTCTACGAATTATCAACCCTCATCTAAAAAATTCCGAAGCATAAAAAATAGTGTATCCCTCCCTTACGTGGGTGCTCGATAGGTTCGGTTGCAAAAGTCACATACATAAATATTTTAAGTTAGCGATTTCTGACACATACTGCTGTACGTTTTGAAGAAACAAAATGTTTCTTTGATTTACATATTTAATTTTGATCACTATTCTTTTTAATCAAACATGCATACAGAAGATCGGAGAAGTTTTAGCTCTCACACTAAGGTTCTGTACACTAAGATAATTTCTTGTTTTTTTTTATTAATGCGCTCTGGAGGCGAGTTGGCTATCATGTGACCCAATCACGTGACAGGGGATGCTCTCCGCAAGAAATAATAAGTGTTTGTGCTTCTCACCGCTACAGATCTGCATGACCCAATATGTACAGAATTGTGACTTTGTAATATTTTTCTGTTGCCTGGTTTATCGGTCTCTATTCGCATATACATATCCTTGGATTGCCGGTAGGTCACCCTCCTGCGGTATTCAGCTTGGACAGGTTTGACCGGCTTCCTTATTTAAGTAAGTTTCTAGGGAACATCAAATGCCTAAGCAGTCACAAGTGGCATGTATATTCGACAGGAAAGATTATTTTGATGGCATGTGTTTACTTGATCTTCAACTTAGGTTTTAGCTTATTTAATTAAAAACAAACAAAAAAGAACAGAATAAAATGTTCAATGTAATATATATATATCTATATATATATATATATATATATATATATATATATTTAGGCAAACATTATTAAATAACACGGAGTGGTTTTGTTTGATGCGACTTTTTTTTATTTTTTCAATTTTCCGAATTATCCATCTAATGTGTCGGTCAAATTGATATAAATATGATATGTTTGCCTAAATGAAAATATGCTGCCTAAATACACACAATTTAACCTATATATATATATATATATATATATATATATATATATATATATATATAAAGTCAAGTTAGTTGATCCCCTACATCAGTTAACAAAAGCCACACGAATAAATATGCTCAGGTAGTTTGTAAACGTAGGAGTTTCAAATGTTGGCCGGTCATAATTCAGGAAGGGGACATTTTGTATTCAGTACCGTCCTCTTCCGAAAGACATGCGCACGGGCTAGCTCCCGTGCCTCTACACCGCCTGCTTGCCCAGAGGCGGTCTTTTCGAATTAGTCAACATGGGAGTCGGACGTTTGTTCCGCTGGTGATAGACGTTGGCTCTGGGGCAAGTAGCTTTGCAAACATAGAGTTTTACGGTGAAAAGATGTTATAGTTCAGCGTTGGCCACGTGCGCGCAAATAAATACTTATTCATCAGTATTATTCGTGTCCGAGATTTTTGCTCCAGTCTGCCTGCTGTTACATAGTGATTTATGACATTTATTTAGTTTGGCTCGTTTTCTTCGATTTTAATATTTAATCCTGACGATGTTTTTTTTGTTAATAAGCCATACATATAAGAAATCGATTGTTTTAAACTTTCAAACTCAAATCTATTACCACTGTCAGCACCGTACAGCGAATAGATTTTCCTGTATTATATATATAGACATAAATCTCCACTTGATCTCCAGCTAAAGCTGCTCGCCTAATTAAATAACATCACAAAGCCGTTTCGTTCTCGAAATAAGCGGACCATAAATAATCGATGTTAAATATAGAAGTAGACAATGGGCGGAAATAACTACGCATAAGTTTCCTTTCCTTTTGCTGGTTTACGATATTGCAAGATTTGCAAGATTTATAGATACGACCGCACACCTCGGAAAGAGGCTTTGTATGCGTATCCATATATCGCCGTTTAGACTGAGATATAATTTCCGTCGATATCGATGCTGTCAAATAGAAATAATGGCCGATGATGTTTAAAGATCTCAGAACAATTTTTATACATTTAAATATCTGATGTTTTAGTGTAATTTTCTAGTAAATCTAACCTTTAATTTTTTTTTTAATACGCACAATCCGTGTGTTATCTCTTATAATAGGTAGTCATTGAGCTTCGAACATAGGTTTAATAAGATGCGTGTTGTCCTTGAAATAAATTATAGAAATAAGTAATTTAAGTCAATAGAAAGATCTTTTCGAACTTAGTAACACTCATGTCGAGCAAGCTTTCCAAGTTTTAGAAGATCTACCTGAAAACTGGAGGTTACATCGGCCGAAACGTTATGAAAGTTTCCACAAAGAGGAGAATAGTAGTCGATATACGTTGCTGGAAAGAAGAATGATAGGTGATATGATTGAGACTTTCAAGATAATTAGTGTAATTTCTAACTATGGTGGGCATTTTTTATGTATTTCTCGTAGATCTGGAAAGTTATTGTCAAGGCAGTTTCGAGCACTTGAAATATTATTTGCATCAATAGACATGCAGATCATTGAGCGTCCCAGCTTCTGAATAATAGGCTTAGTCCGTCTCTCCGTATGTCATACTTTCGTTTAAAATATAAGGTACCCATCTCTCCTTAAATGGGGTTGTGCATGTGTGAGTGGTGTGTTTGTGCGAATTACGTGTGAGTTAACTTATCTGCAGATGTTCCATTAGTCTCCCTTTTCAGTTTCCAGGCATTATCTCATTTTCAACTCACTAGGGATTGTCAGAAGTCGTGATCGATTTTTTTTTATTTTTATGAAGAAATGATGTGCTAAATCATGCCCCCAAATAAAAAAAAGATTTAATGTATAAACGCCATATTTTTGCATTCTTTTACATTAAACTACATGTATACCTACACCCGCCCCCATATATATATATATATATATATATATATATATATATATATATATATATATATATATATATATATATATATATATATATATATATATATATAATAATGGTAATAATCCAGGTGAAAAATATCCACAGGGTGGTAATCCAGAGAATTTTAACCGGGTTTATAAAAAGTGCTCAATATCAAAATAGAGCTTTATATATGATAATTTTATTTACACAGACATGTACAAAATCTGCGACACTGGCATGTCGATGTTATTGATCAAACAGTTACTATAAACTGAGATCTCATCAGGCAGAGTTAGAATCCGATCTTAACCTCAGATCATATTTGGAGAGAATGAAGTGGAGGGATAGAGAAAGAGAAGAAGAAGGAAAGAAATTTAACATTTCAATAACATCGACATGCCAGTGTCGCAGATTTTGTACATGTCTGTGTAAATAAAATTATCATATATATATATATATATATATATATATATATATATATATATATATATATATGTATAATTTTATGTAAGAATGAAATTAAAAACATGACTGTTATACTTTGTTATTTTATTATTAATGGATTCGCGATAGTAGTTACTTAAATCCATGGCTTAAATCGTTCGAGTGGTGGTCGACAGTCATATTGTAACATGAATATCTGAGTGCAAGATCAGGCTTTTCCTCCTGATGAGATCATAGTTTCTAATAACTGATGATCGATAACATCGACATGCCAGTGTAGCGGATTTTGCCTATGTATGTATAAATACAAAATAATGTAATCTTTTGCATCTTAATCACTTAGTAAAGTGAGACAATCGAAATAATAGTTAGCAAAATAACAACGAACGCTGTAATCACCGATAAAAATAATTACATAAAAAATACATTAAATATTTAGGTGATAAAAATCGTACATATTTCTAGACAGAGCGTCTTGGTCCAGTGGTAGAACGCTGGACTATAGATCAATATCGACGGTTCGATCTCTGTCTAAGTTAGCCATGCTGATGACGGCTGTGAGTCAGAAACCCGTGCCCATTACTTTCATGTACGTATAAAATACAAATATATATATATATATATATATATATATATATATATATATATATATATATATATATATATATATATATATATATATATATTCTTCGTTACAGACAACGGAGCTGTCCCTTTTTTACAATCTTACCTTTTAATCTCTAGACGCGGCGAGCGAGTTTTTGATCCTTAGCTGTTAGTGGGTATAGTGTGGATCCGTCGGTTGTATCATCGGCTATCCCTCAAGAGCTTTCGATCTCTCGATTGTCATCAGGATGTTGTGTTTTATCGTTAGTATCAACTTTTTAAATAGATTTTACTATTTATTCATCAATTTAATTATTCATTTACATATATATATATATATATATATATATATATATATATATATATATATATATATATATATATATATATATATATATATATATATATATATATATATATATATATATATATATATATTTAGGCAAACATTATTAAATAACACGTAGTGGTTTTGTTTGATGCGACGTTTTTTTTATTTTTTCAATTTTCCGAATTGTCCATCTAATGTTTCGGTCAAATTGATGTAAATATGATCCATGGGTTTCTTGTTCCATTCATTTTTCTTTTTTGCATGTACTTTCGATTTGAATCGTCAAATCATCTTCAGGCGGTATTAGTTTTAGTGTCTTTACAAATTATGACTTTACTGCTGTGCTCATTTTTGAATTATAACGGCAAGTAGTTTATAACTTGAAAAAGCGTCTGTAAAGTTGAAATGTACATGAGAGCGTGATGGCGTTCTACACATATGAGAGATTTAAAAGTTTGACTGTTTAAACCGTTAAGATATATATATATATATATATATATATATATATATATATATATATATATATATATATATATATGTATATATATATATATATATATATATATATATATATATATATATATATGTATATATATATATATATATGTGTGTGTCTGTGTGTCTGTGTGTGAAATGGGTTTAAGAAATGTGGAAAAAGCGGAGTAGTATACCTTCAAAAGATACAAGCACATCATTAAAGTAAGGAAACATATTTCGATCGTCAGTCTTCGATCATATTCACCCTTATTTATTTATTTATTTATCATTTATTTATTTATTTATTATTATTTTACTTAAATTATTAAATACCAGTTTGTACCAATATCAAATGCTGTTTTATTGATATTGGACTGCAGTTTTTGATGTGTGGGCTTCGAAAATTTTGAATCGGTTTGTGCAATTATTTTTATCTCTAATTTTTGTGTTAGTTGGTAATATTTTTCTTAGTTCTGTTGATTTTATAGTTTTTATTGTGTGTGAGGTGACGTGTCGCTGTATAGCGCTAATGTCTATTGAGTGGTACGTAAGACGTCGGGAGAGGTTTGTAGTCGTGTGTCTAATATATGTACTGTATTTGTCTGTTTACGTCTTAGGAAAACATTCCTCGAATAGGATTGGAACAAATACAGTAAGTTGATTTAGTTTAGGTGGATATTAGTAATGTTATTGTTTTTATTGTTAAGTTTGATGTTTCAAATTTTATTGTAGTAAATTATTAGTTTTATTTTTGTTGTTGGTCGGTAGGTTTAGTGTATTTGTTTATTATTTAAGTTATAGCTTTTTCATCAAGCATTTGGTTTTGTAGTAATATTAATTTAGTTATAGCTTTTTTATCAAGTTTATACTCAGAGAACATGTGGTTTTGTAGTTTAAGAAAAGTGTGTCGTTTTTATTGTGTCTTTTTGCCTGATTCTTTTGGTGTAAGGAAGGTTAGATCTAGTTGTGTTTGTTAGTCGAGAATTCTATTGGGAAAATTGTTATTAACTAGGGTTAATTCTATGTTGGTTAGTTCTTTGTAGAATCTTTTTTGGATAGTGTGTGTGCGCGCGGTGATGGACGTTTTCTTATTAAGGCGATTTTATATTTTGGGGGAATTCGCTATGGTAATTGAGCAGATTGTGGTTATTTTTTCTGGCTTGTTTTCATGTAGATGTTGTGCATTGCGCGGAGTTCTTAGAGTAGATTATTACGTCTAGGAAGTAGATTCTGTTGTTTGTGGTGAATATATATATATATATATATTTTCTATCCTACAGATTTATTACAGATAATACGTTGTTAGTCTTTCTCTACTCTATCGTTATTTTCACTGAAAGTGATTGACTGCGCTCCAATCTATGCCACTCTTCCTCTGTAAAACAAAACATTCACAAAAAAACTCGTCTTAAAACAACTACTGTAAATAATTTCCCTTTCTCAATCTGTGAACCGAAAACTTGACTAAACTTCCGAAAGCAAAGTTTCGCTCCTTAGAATTACCCGTTTGTAGGATGCAATATCAAGGACTGCTTTCCGTCTGACTACAACATGGTCGTGTTTGAGTCCGATGTTTACAAACTCTTTTTTTATCTGTGATTTTAACTATTTAAGAAATGTCCATTTACAACAATCGTTAAGATCTTGAGAGTGTTCTCTCACCGACAATTTGACAATCTCATTGACCCCTATCTTCAAGTGGTATTTGGGCCGTGATAAGTACTTATTAGTACGATATATATATATATATATATATATATATATATATGTATATATATATATATATATGTATATATATATATATATATATATATATATATATAAAAGTCACACATGAAAGCGTTGGTGAAATGGCAATAATAAGGAGAATATTTTAAAAAATATATTTTGAAACCTGGACAACGCAAATTGTTTATGTTTTTTTTTTTAAATAAATGATTTATTTACTTTAAAAACTTGAGTACTTTCGGTGTGAAAACCCTTGTCAGAAGTATAAGCATATTTTTTTCTCTTTTAATTAAATCCTCCTCGATTTAGACATATTTATCGCAGTCAAGTTGAAATTCGTCCTGAAGTTATCGACGATTAATGTTGAGATGCAGCTGTGTGTAGCACGCTGTTACGTGAATAAAGTAGTTTTAAAAATCACACATGGAAGCGGTGGTGAAATGGCAACATTAAGGAGAATATTTTGAAAACATTTTAAAACCCAGACAACGCAATTTATTTATGTTTTTTTTTAAATAAATTATTTATTTACTTTAAAAATTGAGAACTTTCTGTGGTATACAAACTTGTCAGAAGTATAAGCATATATATATATATATATATATATATATATATATATATATATATATATATATATATATATAGAAAGCAGTGAAAATATATATGGCAATCAAGCTACACAGAGGCTCCCGTGTTTCATCCCCGGGGGGAATCGTTAGGCTAAATATATATATATATATATATATATATATATATATATATATATATATTTCCAAGAAAGCGTTGTTAAACGTCACGGAACTTTCTCGTTTTTCCGATTGTTAATTCGGCCATTATTTTCTTTCATTCGCCCTTAACGATACCTATAAAACATTAACTCAAGTCTTCTTATTTAAAAAAAAAAACGTTATCCTGAAGATATCCTGAGAAAGTTGAAAGCACTCGAGAAAAATGGCCGACTTAAGAAAAATCGGTGAAATACTCTACGGATTGTCACCCGAAACCAGAAGGATAGCTCGACAGTTGTAGAACCTCACGAAGAAGATTTACAAACGAGAAAGTTCCGTGACGTTCAACAACACTTGCTTGGATAATGACTTGCTGCCTAAGTATGCATATATATATATATATATATATATATATATATATATATATATATATATATATATATATATATATATATATTTGACGATTCAAATCGAAAGTACTTGCAAAAAAGAAAAAAGAATGGAACAAGAAACCCATGGATCATATTTATATCAATTTGACAGAAACATTAGATGGGCAATTCGGAAAATTGAAAAAATAAAAAAAGGCGCATCAAACAAAACCACTCTGTGTTATTTAATAAGGTTTGCCTAAATGAAAATATGCTGCCTAAATACACACACAATATATATATATATATATATATATATATATATATATATATATATATATATATATATATATATATATATATATATGTATATACAATATATTTAGCACGGGGGTAGAATTAACTGGTATCGTACCCAGACGCAATGCTCCCCTACTCGACGAGATGGACCTGTAGATTTTGTTAGATTATGCATCTACGTGACGGAAACTCAACCATAAATCTGCGCTCTACTCCTCATTCGGTTATCTTACTTCGAATTGTAACTGAAACCAGACTTTGTAAATGATAGCGTGCCTGTGTCTCGTACAACCGTGAACCATGGTCATATCAATGTATGAATATACACGACACACGACGATATAACTTCATAAAAATAAATCGGGCCCGTTGAACAATCTTCGTGATCACAAGCGGACAATGCAATTTTGAAAGAAGTGTCTTCTTCTGTAGAAGCGTGTCAATTATATATATATATATATATATATATATATATATATATATATATATATATATATATATATATATATATATATATATACATATACATATATATATATATATATATATATACTCTGTTCTTTCTCCACTTTCATGCTGTTCTCTCTATCTAATATTACACGAGCATGTTAATTAATCGTATCATATGTATGGCAAGAGTCTCCAATATCAAGAATTGGGACGCGAAATAGAATAATAAATAAGTGGACACGAGGTTTTCAATTTCAAATCTAACACCCAGAATAATTATTGGATCATATTCTAATTATGTGCACATGATTCATTTTTGGCTATATATATATATATATATATATATATATATATATATATATATATATATATATATATATATATATATATATTATATATATATATATACATATATATATGAATATATATATATTTATATATATATATATATATATATATATATATATATATATATATATATGTGTATATATATATATATATACACAACCTGTCTTAGCCAGCTAAATATCGCTTCGCAAATTCACTACTCGAAATACTTGAAACCGAAGTGTTAAATAATACACATTTCATTCATAAGTTTGTTGTAAACACGCATATTAACATTTTTTGTAATTTCGACCTTTTTAATAAAATTGCCAAAACATTTACAAAAAGTGGAAAGCAATTCGCTATGTGTGTGCGGACATGTGTGTGTTTTTTCTTTATTTATTATAAAATAAAAATAAATGTGAGGTTGTATTTCTAGCTGGAAAGGAGCAGTAAGACCCTCTTTCTCATTGGTGTATATGGCGTCGCAAACGGGAGAGAGCGAGGGGGCTCAATCAGTCAATCGAACTATTTCTTATGCCCCATGTATCTTTCCGTATCCGTCGTAAAATCACAATTTTTCTCTAGCTTGAATTACTTCCTCTAGCAAATATTTTAAGAAGGATTTAATAATTCATCCTATTTGTATTAAATTATTTTTCATTAATTACTGTTTACATCGACACAAATATTGCATATATATAGAATAAACAGAACGATAAAATTATGAATGAATGACACAAAACATTAATTAATTATGAAGTGTTTAAAACATAGTTATGCAAATTACGCATGGAAAGAGTTATTCGTGTCTTTTGTTTCTACCATATATGTCCAATATTTTACAATATTAAGTTGTATTATTGATTCAAACAACACTAACCCGTGTTGATGATAAGAGGGATGAATGAACAAGTTCACATTTATTAATTTATATATATATATATATATATATATATATATATATATATATATATATATATATATATATATATATGTGTGTGTAGGATTATTTATATTCACACAGACTTGTACAAAATCTGTAACACTGGTCGAAAATTTTGTACCTGTCTGTTTAAATAAAAATAAGTATATATAAAAGCTCTATCTGATATTAGACACTTCTTATAAGCCCACTTGAAATGATTTGGATTACTATCCTGTGGATGTTTACCATGCCTTGATTATATATATATATATATATATATATATATATATATATATATATATATATATATATATATATATATATATATATATATATATATATATGAGAGAGAGAGAGAGGGGCAGAATAAAAAGGCAGGAAACGTGGTGGAGTAGTTCTTTTACAAAGATAAATATTAAAATATAATTATCTATGTATATATATATATATATATATATATATATATATATATATATATATATATATGCGTGTGTGTGTGTGTGTATATATATATATACATACATATATATAAAGAGAAAGATAGAAACAGAGAGGGAGAAACAGAAAGAGCAGCAGCAAGAGACGTAGTTTTAGTTGTTATAACTTACATTAATATTTAAAAGTTAATCATCTATACATATACATATATATACATATGTATATTTATATATGTGCATATATATATAAATATATATATATATATGTATATATATATATATATATATATATATATATATATAGAGAGAGAGAGAGAGAGAGAGAGAGAGAGAATGGCAGTTTGCTTTAAGCATTGCTGGGAATAGTAGTAGTATGTTTTTAAAAGGCTGTGGGCAATGCAAAATCCGGGTAAGATGTAAGCTGGAAGTAACACAAATAATAAATCGAATACGAAATATGACTTACTATTTATTTTTTCTTTAAATCTTACATAACAGCAAGAGTGATGTTTGGTGTTTGTGTGATGTCTGGATAATTATAAAAATCATTTATTTAATATTTCGGGAAAATAAACTTCCCTTTGTCAAAAAGAATAAATACCAGAGGAAATCTCCAACTGTGCAGAGAATCAGACAAAATGAAATAGCTGCAATAGGACAGAGTACCAGCAAACTATGTTATGTATATAAATGTGGTGTTCAAATATATGTGTTTAATATTGGATAAATGTATGGTGATCGAAAAATTTTAGTGACTTAACAAATCTATGGTGGGGCTAAACTAATTTTAGTGACTTAAACAATCTCTGGTTCGGTTAAAGATATTTAGTTGACTTAAAACATCTATGGTGTGCTTAAATAATTTAAGTGAGTTAAAAGATCTATGGTGGGGCTAAATAATTTTAGTGACTTAAAAAATCTATGGTGAGGCTAAAGTAATTTAAGCCACTTAAAAATCTATAGTGGGCTAAATTAATTTAGTGACTTAAAAAATCTATGGTGAGGTTAAAGTAATTTAAATGACTTAAACAATCTATGGTGGGCGTAAGTAATTTTAGTGACTTAAACAATCTATGGTGAGGCTAAAGTAATTAAAGTGACTTAAACAATCTATGGTGATGCTAACGTAATTTAAGTGACTTTAACAATCTATGGTGGGGCTAAAGTAATTTAAGTGACTTAAACACTCTATGGTGAGGCTAAAGTAATTAAAGTGACTTAAACTATCTATGGTGGGGCTAAAGTAATTTAAGTGACTTAAACTATCTATGGTGGGACTAAAGTAATTAAAGTAACTTAAACAATCTATGGTGGGGCTAAAGTAATTTAAGTGACTTAAACTATCTATGGTGGGACTAAAGTAATTAAAGTAACTTAAACTATCTATGGTGGGGCTAAAGTAATTAAAGTTACTTAAACTATCTATGGTGAGGCTAAAGTAATTAAAGCCACTTAAAAATCTATGGTGGGCTAAATTAATTTAGTGACTTAAAAAATCTATGGTGAGGTTAAAGTAATTTAAATGACTTAAACAATCTATGGTGGGCGTAAGTAATTTTAGTGACTTAAACAATCTATGGTGAGGCTAAAGTAATTAAAGTGACTTAAACAATCTATGGTGATGCTAACGTAATTTAAGTGACTTAAACTATCTATGGTGGGGCTAAAGTAATTTAAGTGACTTAAACTATCTATGGTGGGACTAAAGTAATTAAAGTAACTTAAACAATCTATGGTGGGTCTAAAGTAATTTAAGTGACTTAAACTATCTATGGTGGGACTAAAGTAATTAAAGTAACTTAAACTATATATGGTGGGGCTAAAGTAATTAAAGTTACTTAAACTATCTATGGTGAGGCTAAAGTAATTAAAGCCACTTAAAAATCTATGGTGGGCTAAATTAATTTAGTGACTTAAAAAATCTATGGTGAGGTTAAAGTAATTTAAATGACTTAAACAATCTATGGTGGGCGTAAGTAATTTTAGTGACTTAAACAATCCATAGTGAGGCTAAAGTAATTAAAGTGACTTAAACAATCTATGGTGGGGCTAACGTAATTCAAGTGACTTTAACAATCTATGGTGGGGCTAAAGTAATTTAAGTGACTTAAACACTCTATGGTGAGGCTAAAGTAATTAAAGTGACTTAAACTATCTATGGTGGGGCTAAAGTAATTAAAGTAACTTAAACAATCTATGGTGGGGCTAAAGTAATTTAAGTGACTTAAACTATCTATGGTGGGACTAAAGTAATTAAAGTAACTTAAACTATCTATGGTGGGACTAAAGTAATTAAAGTAACTTAAACTATCTATGGTTGGGCTAAAGTAATTTAAGTGACTTAAACTATCTATGGTGGGACTAAAGTAATTTAAGTGACTTTAACAATCTATGGTGGGGCTAAAGTAATTTAAGTGACTTAAACACTCTATGGTGAGGCTAAAGTAATGTAAGTGACTTAAACACTCTATGGTGGGACTAAAGTAATTTAAGTGACTTAAACAATCTATGGTGGGACTAAAGTAATTTATGTGACTTAAACTATCTATGGTGGGACTAAAGTAATTTAAGTGACTTAAACAATCTATGGTCGGACTAAAGTAATTTAAGTGACTTAAACAATCTATGGTGGGACTAAAGTAATTTAAGTTACTTAAACAATCTATGGTGGGACTAAAGTAATTTAAGTGACTTAAACAATCTATGGTGAGGCTAAAGTAATAAAAGTGACTTAAACAATATATGGTGGGGCTAATGGAATTTAAGTAACTTAAACTATCTATGGTGGGGCTAAAGTAATTGTTGCGAGTGAACCTACCTACCCTGTAATAATAACTAAATGGTAGCAACCGGCTACCATAAATACGGGCTTTTGCTGGGAGAACATTTGAGGCACATTTAGGCACTAGCACTACCAACACTGACTTGTGTAAACTTTCTCTGTTCAATACAATTCGTTATTATTATCTCTAAATCTGTTGTTCCTTTATTTCATTGTTGGTACCCCTAAACGGGTCCACAACAACTGGCTGCGAGTGATTCGTAAAGGACTTCGTTGGAAACACCTTGGACCTTGCAACCTGTGAGTGATAAACCAGTGTCTACAACACGGTCAACCTTCGAAAAAAAATTCTACCCGTTTGAAAGAAAAACAAAAAAAAAATCTGTGCTTTACAATTTTCGCGAAGATATTGGAAATATCGAATACATTCAATTTTGGGACGAGTCTGCCTTACAAGAAATAACCAGTTTAAACAATTACTAGAAGAAAAAAAAGTAAGACAGATTTTACTATTTGTGTTCTTCGTATTTCAATGCGGGATTTTTCCTCGTGCAACAAATGAAATCAGAATACCATGTGCTTATAAAACTGAAAGGTTTGAAAAAAAAAACTCCATACTACAAAAATCTTTTTTCGTGTCTGATATAGTCAAACGTATTTTGCGAACAGACTTGTCACTGTAAAATCCTATAGTATGAAAAAAAATCTGACAAGTAAAACCAAGTTACTTTCTTGAATAACTAGTCATTTTTTTATATAGCCATTACTTGCTATTTTGCATTTTCAGCCTACACTGAAAGGCAAACGGACTTATTGGGAAAAAAAGTTCCAGATGCGAACAAAAATACAAATAATTTGTTAAATTAATTACCCAATAAGCCGAATTAATAAAATCGTTTTTTTTTCTCAAGGAACTTTGGAAAAAAAAGATTAGCAAGTGCCGGTCGAATATGAGACCCGAATGACGCAGTGATGAGAAGGGGTTGAGTTTGTTATTAAACAGTAAGCATTTGAAAAGAAAAAAATAGTGAAGGACTATTTGTGACTAATTCTTTTTCAAGAAAGTATTTCTTTAATCATGGAAGATTTCTCGAAACAGATATTGGAGTTGATTAAATTTCAATCAGCACAACTGAAGGCAAACGATGAAAAACATCTTGCTCAACAGAAGGCAAGCGATGAAAAACTTCAGTCTCTACAGAAGGAATTTCAGTCGCAGCAAATAAGTTTGTTGAAATATTTTGAAGAAAAGAATTTAGCACAAAAGAGAGAAGATAGAAAGTTTTTAGACGAACAATTGATTGGGATAAAAAAATTACAATTAAAGCAACAGACTCAATCAGAGAGAAAATTTGAACAGCTGGCACAAGCAATGATAAATACGACGAATGACGACAGCGACGCGTTCAACCAAAATGCAATATGGTCAGCTATAGAAACCTTCAACTATGTGCCTGAAGAGGACCTAAACTTCGAATACTGGTACCGTCGATATCAGGATTTTTTCGACATTGATTGTAGCACATGGAAAAGAAAAAGGTTCGTTTAGTCCTTCGTAAACTAGGTACGGCAGAACATACAAAATTTGTCGATTATATTCTGCCGAAGAAAACAGGCGAACTATCTTTCAATGAAACCATTAAAATGTTAATGGAACTATATTGCCCCAAAACAAGTTTATTCCACAAAAGGTGGAAATGTATGAACCTAACGCGAAAAGAAAGCCAGGATTACTCAACGTTTGCTTCGATCGTCAATAAACATTGTGACGACTTTAAGTTATCATCCTTAACAGCGGACAATTTCAACGTATTAATATTTGTCCAAGGGCTCGTTTCGCAAAACGATGCAGAGTTAAGAAGACGTGCAATAAGCAAACTTGAAACCGAGCCAAATTTAACATTGCAACAAACTGGCCGAAAGCTGTCAACGACATATTTCCGAGAAAAATGAAGCTAAAGAAATAGAGGAAGCAGCAATTTCTAATATTAAAAATGTTCGTCGTTTTTCAAAAAAATCATACTCTTCGAAGGAGAAAATTCAGGAAGGGTTTGCCTCAAAGGTCGGATGAAAAATTGCCAAACCACCCTTGTTGGAGTTGCGGGGACCTACATTGGTACCAGAAGTGTCCTTTTAAACTAGAAAATTGTGACAAATGCCATAAAATGTGACACAAAGCCTCACATTGCAGAAGTAACACTAGAAAAAAAAGTTACATAAAAACAACTAGAATTAATGGTGGCAACCTAAACATACGAAAGTATGTTACGGTAAAAATGAACAATCAAGATGTTAAACTACAGCTTGATTCAGGGTCTGACCTATCAATTATTAATATTAATACCTGGAAAAAGATCGGCAGACCGATTATGCTACGCACAGATAAAGTGTCTCGATCGGTAACCGGAGCGAAAATAAACTTTTAAGTGGAAGTCATTTCAAACGTGACACTAAAAAATAAGACATTAAAATTACGCATGTTCGTAATGAAATATACAGGAAATTTGTTCGGTTCAGATTGGATTCAGCACTTCCAGCTCTGAGATTCGCCGATAAGCGCCTATTGTCAACGAATAGAGAACTTTTCTGCTGAAGCAGAAAAATTGAAGAAGGATTTGAAAGAGTCATTCCCCAAGGTGTTTTCTAATGAATTAGGACGCTGTACTAAAATGAAGGCGAGTTTTGAACTAATTGAAAATACGAATCCCGTTTTTAAGAGAAAACGAAGTGTACCATTTGCCTCTCTTGATAAATTAATGCAGAAATAGACCGGTTGGTGGAGAAAGGTAATTTAACTACTCGGAATGGGCGGCCCTAACCGTCTACGTGAAGAAAAAATCTGGAGAGATCAGTGTGTGCCGATTTCTCAACCGGTTTGAACGATGCGCTGAAAGATTATCACTATCCTCTGCCGACTCCAGAAGAGGTTTTCACAAAAGTAAACGGTAGAAAACTGTTCGCAAAAATTGACTTGAGTGAAGCCTATCTGCAAATACCTGTAGAGGAAGATAGCTCTACGCTTCTCTGTATTTCGACACACAGGGGACTACTAAAGTTCAATCGTCTCCCTTTTTGAATTAAAGTGGCCCCGTCGATTTTTCAGCAGGTGATCGACACGATGTTGAGCGGGCTCGATTTTTTGATCGGCTACCTTGACGATATCTTAATGAAAAGTACGAACGTCGGGGAGCACCGTGAGCACGTACACAAAGTATTCGAAAGGATAAGCGATTTTGGTTTTACACTCAAGGAGTCAAAGTGTGAATTTTTTCTAAGAATAGATCAAATACTTGGGGCATGTCATTGATAAGAGTGGAAGACGTCCCGACCCAGAAAGATTTATAGCCATCAAGAATATGCCCGAACCGAACAACGTTACCCAACTACAAAGCTTCCTGGGTCTCGCAAACTATTACGAAAAATTCATTCCCAGTATGCACAAATTCCGAGCCCCCTTAAATGAGTTACTTAAGAAAGATATTAAATGGGAATGGTCCGCCGACTGTCAATCTGCATTTGACAACTTAAAAACGAAGTTAACTTCAGAATTATTTCTTACTGATTTTAATCCAGAGCTAAAAACTATTGTTGCAAGTGACGCTAGCTCCTACGGCATTGGGGCGTGCATTTTGCATAAAATGCCGGATGGCTCGATGAAACCCATCGCGCACGCTTCAAGAACTTTACTTCCTGCAGAGAAAAATACTGTCAGATTGAAAAAAGAGCGTTGGGTATTGTGTTCGCAATGACCAAATTTCACAGGTATCCACACGGCCGTCATTTCATCCTACAAACAGAGCATAAGCCACTTATCACCATCTTTGGATCCAAAAAAGGCTTGCCAACCTACACAGAAAACCGCCTACAGAGATGGGGTATAATTCTGTTAAATTATGACTTTGAGATGGATTTTTTACCGACAAAAAGACAAGGACACGCATATGGTTTATCGCGGCTAATCCCAAAGTACACGGAACCGCTCGAGGATACAGTTATAGCATCCCTTCGGTCTGAATATGACTATAGTAAAGTGCTGTGTAACACAATAAAAGAGCTGCCAGTCACACTTGGCGATATACAAAAAGAGGCAAGAGAAATTTATTTTATTATCGAAATTAAAAATAAATTACAAACAGACGATGAGCAAACGGCAGAAGCTTTTTCAGTCTGTTGCGACACATTATTATACCGGGAGCGAGTAGTAATCCCGGCTACGCTAAAAAAAAATCCTGAAGGATTTCCATGAGGGGCATCCCGGAGCGACACACATGAAGAGCCTAATGGGATCTTATGTGTATTGGAAAAACATGGCCAGGGACATAGAGACGAAGGTGAAGGCCTGTGCGGGCTGCGGGTCGGCAGCGAAAGCACCACCTATTCAGTACTGTCCATGGCCAAAGGCAGAGCAACCATGGTCCCGGATTCACATAGATTTTGCGGGGCCATTGGAAGGCTTCTACTATTTAATTATAGTCGACAGCTACTCAAAATGGCCAGAAGTTGTTAGATGTAAAAACACAATAACGGATGTTACGATATGCGCGTTGCATGAACTGTTTGCCCGATTCGGAGTGGTGGACATTGTTGTATCGGACAAGAGTACACAATTTACTTCACGAGAGTTCAAAGAATGTTGTGAAGACTTTCAAATTAAACATATCACCACTTCGACTTACCATCCGAGGTCAAACGGACAGGCAGAAAAATGTGTTGATACCTTGAAGAAAGCGTTGAAAAAATCGACTGGCACGCCGAGAGAAAAGGCACTCCAGCAGTTCCTTCAAGTGTATCGAATTACACCAAACGAGAACACACCAGCCCAAGTACCACCGGCGGAAGTAATGTTTGGAAGAAAAATAAAGTCGGTATTCGACAAACTTTTACCAAAACAGGTGAAACCGACCAACATTACGGCACCAAAGAAGAGTTACGAGGCTAGAAACAAAACCGTGTGGAAAGTGGGAAAGATACAAAAAAGATTGGGCGGATGGTGTACATTGTAGAGGGTCCTAGAGGCGCCTGTAAAAAACACATTAACCAAATGCGTCGTCGCATGTCGGACGACCCAGGGGAAGGCCCATCGGATCAGAGTGAGACCATCATGGAAGATCTATACGACGCATTTGAACTGCCAACACCAAAAACGCCTCCGGAACAGAGACGTTCATCAAGAAAACGTAAATTAACCGGGAGTTTCGAGGTGAATCCTAGGAAAAAGATATACCTTGAGATTCCGGGGGAATGAGTTTCGGAAGGGGGGTGTTGTGGGTGAACCTACCTACCCTTTAATAATAACTGAATGGTAGCAATCGGCTACCATAAATACCGGCTTTTGCTGGGAGAACATTGGAGGAACATTTAGGAACTAGCACTGCCATCACTAACTTGTGTATAATTTCTCTGTTCAATACAATTTATTATTATTATCTCTAAACCTGTTGTTCTTTTATTTCATTGTTGATACCCCTAAACGGGTCCACAACAGTAATTTAAGTGACTTAAACAATCTATGGTGAGGCTAAAGTTATTAAGTGACTTAAACAATCTATGGTGAGGCTAAAGTAATTTAAGTGACTTAAATAATCTATGGGGAGGCTAAAGTAATTTAAGTGACTTAAATAATCTATGGGGAGGCTAAAGTAATTTAAGTGACTTAAACAATCTATGGTGAGGCTAAAGTAATTTAAGTGACTTAAATAATCTATGGGGAGGCTAAAGTAATTTAAGTGACTTAAACAATCTATGGTGAGGCTAAAGTAATTTAAGTGACTTAAATAATCTATGGGGAGGCTAAAGTAATTTAAGTGACTTAAACAATATATGGTGAGGCTAAAGTAATTTAAGTGACTTAAATAATCTATGGGGAGGCTAAAGTAATTTAAGTGACTTAAATAATCTATGGGGAGGCTAAAGTAATTTAAGTGACTTAAATAATCTATGGGGAGGCTAAAGTAATTTAAGTGACTTAAACAATATATGGTGAGGCTAAAGTAATTTAAGTGACTTAAACAATCTATGGTGAGGCTAAAGTAATTTAAGTGACTTAAACAATATATGGTGGGGCTAAAGTAATTTAAGTGACTTAAACAATATATGGTGAGGCTAAAGTAATTTAAGTGACTTAAACAATCTATGGTGAGGCTAAAGTAATTTAAGTGACTTAAACAATATATGGTGGGGCTAAAGTAATTTAAGTGACTTAAACAATATATGGTGGGGCTAAAGTAATTTAAGTGACTTAAACAATATATGGTGGGGCTAAAGTAATTTAAGTGACTTAAACAATATATGGTGAGGCTAAAGTAATTTAAGTGACTTAAATAATCTATGGTGAGCTTAAAGTAATTTAAGTGACTTAAACAATCTATGGGGAGGCTAAAGTAATTTAAGTGACTTAAACAATCTATGGTGGGGCTAAAGTAATTTAAGTGACTTAAACAATATATGGTGGGGCTAAAGTAATTTAAGTGACTTAAACAATATATGGTGGGGCTAAAGTAATTTAAGTGACTTAAACAATATATGGTGGGGCTAAAGTAATTTAAGTGACTTAAACAATATATGGTGAGGCTAAAGTAATTTAAGTGACTTAAATAATCTATGGTGAGGTTAAAGTAATTTAAGTGACTTAAACAATCTATGGGGAGGCTAAAGTAATTTAAGTGACTTAAACAATCTATGGTGGGGCTAAAGTAATTTAAGGGACTTAAACAATATATGGGGAGGCTAAAGTAATTTAAGTGACTTAAACAATATATGGTGGGGCTAAAGTAATTTAAGTGACTTAAACAATATATGGTGGGGCTAAAGTAATTTAAGTGACTTAAACAATATATGGTGAGGCTAAAGTAATTTAAGTGACTTAAATAATCTATGGTGAGGTTAAAGTAATTTAAGTGACTTAAACAATCTATGGGGAGGCTAAAGTAATTTAAGTGACTTAAACAATCTATGGTGGGGCTAAAGTAATTTAAGGGACTTAAACAATATATGGTGGGGCGAAAGTAATTTAAGGGACTTAAACAATATATGGTGAGGTTAAAGTAATTTAAGTGACTTAAATAATCTATGGTGAGGCTAAAGTAATTTAAGTGACTTAAATAATCTATGGTGAGGTTAAAGTAATTTAAGTGACTTAAACAATCTATGGTGGGGCTAAAGTAATTTAAGGGACTTAAACAATATATGGTGGGGCGAAAGTAATTTAAGGGACTTAAACAATATATGGTGGGGCTAAAGTAATTTAAGTGACTTACACAATATATGGTGACATTCTCTAAGTTTTCTATATTCACAATGTTTCGGCCAATGTAACCACCGACCTTCTTTGGGGGCAACTTTAAAAAGTTCGGAATAATTTTGTCGAACTGTGGAGATTTTCTTTCGAACTTGAGAACTTGTATGGATAGAAAGTTTGACCAAAACTTTCCCAATGGTGAAAAGATGCACATGAACAATGACGGTGAGTTACATCGGTTGAAACGTAATTCAAACGATAACCAATATGAGGATAATAGACCGAATAATCCAATGATCCAATAATCTAAATATCCAATAATATGAATTATCAATCATCATGTTAAAATTACGGAAACATAATTCTTATTGTCTATTCACTGGGATTTTTTCACACGATTCATTATCGGTGTAAGCTGACCGGTTACGAAACGTGATATTTTTTTGGAATCTGAGTGACAACTAGTCTCCACTTTTAAGAAATCATCTTCCGTCTTCGCAACAATTGTTTCCCATTAATGTCTAAATGGCGACGACCGTTTTTCGTCTCTGATATTTGAGGGACAATAAGTGTCTCTCCGCTTCCAGTTGTCGGTCTTTGCATCTTTGTTAACCTTTCAAGTCGAATCTGATGTCGAACCATGTGTCGTGCTAGATTTCTCTTTTCCACTAGAAATCAAGCAGGATCGATTCAGAAGAGCAAACTTTATGAATTGTACAACCGTTGCTTACAAGAGGTACCCATAGTATTTCAATATTCAACAAAAATCATGTATTATTACTATTATTTTTTTTTACTCACT
>OY744535.1:94242852-94245352 GCA_963556195.1 Sepiola atlantica
TAAAACTATATATATATATATATATTTCTAAAAATATATATACATACATATATATATATATATATATACATATGTATGTATATGTATATACATATATATATATATATATATATATATATATACATATGTATGTATATGTATATATATATATATATATATATATATATATATATATATATATATATATATATATATATATATATATATATATATATATATATATATATATATATTTATTTATTTTAATCTGATGATTCCCCGGGGATGAAACACGGGAACCTCTGTGTAGCTTAATTGCCATAAATATATTTTCATAGCCTACTACCTAGCTCTACCTACGTACCGAGCACTGTTGAAGTAAATACTACAAATTGAAACATAAATAGTTATATCTCCTTATAACATTTAATGTGGATACATGAAATACCTATATATATATATATATATATATATATATATATATATATATATATATATATATATATATATATAGAGAGAGAGAGAGAGAGAGAGAGAGAGAGAGAGAGAGAGAGAAGGACAGAGACAAAGACAGAGACAGAGAAAGTTTTGTCTTCTTTTTCTTATCTATTATTATTGTCTTCTTATTTTGAGGGCGATACATGATTACTGATTTTAACTAATGAATGATGATTAAATTGCGAAGCGATAGCGGGCGGGGTAGGTCTGCTCATTTCGGATAAGTATTTTAGAGTAGAAGCTCTTACTTAGGGATTCGCAACGGTAATAAATACGAATACATTTTTGTGAATGAGTGAAACTCTGTCTGCTTCCCAAAACATCACATCAGAGGAAAGCGGAAGTACTTCAAAGCGATCGGTGAGTAAGAAGATTGTTTCATCAATCCCGTGATTGAATAAGACAGTTGAGAAGGTAGAGATCGGCCAAGCATTATTTACAATTAAATCTGAACGCAAGTTTCTCTCACGTAAGAAAAGTCTGTTATAAAGCTTCCCCAAAAGACTGCCAGTACCAGCAGTGATATCTGGTAGAGGAATACCTCTAATATCTACAGCTCTTTTGTTGCGCAGGAGAAACATTACTAGTATCTCTCTCTCTCTCTCTCTCTCTCTCTCTCTCTTCTCTCTCTCTCTCTCTCTCTCTCTCTCTCTCTCTCTCTCTCTCTCTATATATATATATATATATATATATATATATATATATATATATATATATATATATATACAAGTATCATTAAAAATAACGGACATCTTGTGTCTGGTTATTTTTTCTAAGATCCTTTCCGTTTTTCTGATTAGGTTCTTAGTTTCAGACGGAAACTGGCTGATAAAATTGCCATAGCTTCCCAAGGCGCTTTCGGACCCTTCCAGGTCCATCGTCAACAGGGCATAGTTTCCGTCTGGAAACTAAAAACCTAAATCAGAAAAACGAAAAAGATCTTAGAAAAAAATAACCAGACACAAGATTCCCGTTATTTTTAATGATACTTGTATAAAAGAAAAGATGCTGCCAAGATAGATACACACACACACACACACACACACACATATATATATATATATATAATATATATATATATATATATATATATATATATAGTATTTCATGTATCCACATAAAATTTTATTAGGAGATATAATTTTTTATGTATCAATTTTCAGTATTTACTTCAACAGTGCTCGATACGTAAGTAGAGCTAGGTAGTAAGCAATGAAAATATATATATATGTAGAAACTTAGACGACCCGTGTAGATTATGCCTGAATGAAAAATATGAAATCCTAAATTTTAAAGATCCCCGAAACCTATTAAACTCTACAAGTGAAATAGCAAACAGCTGTTTACACAGAAATAATTTTACCTTAGGATGATATATAATAGTAATAAAAAAAAACTGTACAAGTTAAAATTTAAAAACCTAAAATAGAAATAGAAGAAACCACGTGTTAAAATAAATTTGTCCACTATATTAACACAAACAAAGGAAACAGGATATAGGAAAAATAGGATAGGTATAGGAGCGTCACCAACAAAGCCTTTGTTCGCGGGAAGCCCAATGATTGGCTGAGGGAAACAACAAAGAATCTGATTGGTTAACTAGCAAGCCATGTATATAAAAATACCTTACAAAAATAACTCTATGCATTTAGCCTGAAGATTCCCTCCGGGGATGAAACGCGGGAGCCTCTATGTAGCCTTGATTGTCATATATATTTTCATTGGTTACTATAGATATATATATATATATATATATATATATATATATATATATATATATAATATATATATATATACATCCTTCCTAAATCTCTTTTTTTGTATTCTGTTTCGTCGTCATGCCTCTTCGCTGCCGTCGCCGTCATCATCGCGGTGTGGTGCATTTCGCCGTCCATCTCCATCGTAGTCGTGTCTTATTTATCGCAGTGGGTCTGAAATCAAGTTATTTTTCATGCACAAAAAAAGAAAAGGCGCAAAGCGACGTAGAGTTGATTGTTGTTTATATTGGAGAGATATTTTCTCG
>OY744535.1:94250352-94252852 GCA_963556195.1 Sepiola atlantica
GATTCTTCGATATCTCCACGTATTACGGTTTTCCGGTGTTCTTCTAGCCTTACGTTGAGAAAGCGACATGTCTAACCTTTGTATATTTTTCTACACTTTAATGGGATCGCATACACGCAGTTCTTAGTCATACATTTTTCCGTATGAGGTTTGAATCTCACAAGATGCTTTCGAAGAGTGAAGTCACTCTTGAATACTGTCCTGATTTTATATGAATTACTTTTTCTTTCGATTTTTTTCCGACAAAACCTTCATATATTGTATACAAACTGTGGTAAGATTTCGGGTGGTGTCCCTTAGTGTTTTGTTTAGATTTCTTGGAGCTGATGGCATGCCCTCAGGATAATTGTTTCCGTTGAATGTTTCTCTCAAGCTGTCCATCTCCTCTTGATATGTATTGCTGTTACTACATATGGTCTTTGCTCGATATTGTAGGCAGCGGACGATTCCTTTCTTTACATTATATTGATGGTGAGAGTTAAAATGTAGATACTGTCCAGTTTTCTGGTGTTCTTCTAGTCATACTTTGTATATTTTCCAACACTTACATGGGATCGCATACACGCAGTTCTTAATCATACATTTTTTCCGGAGGTTAAACTCTCACAAGAGGGTTGAGTCGCTCTTGAGTACGAGACACCAGAGAATGCTACCCCCGGGATTAAATATTTTTTGCGTTCGAATTCCGTTCAGATTCTCTAGTTCGACAGAAATATTCCCGAGTTCGAAGAGATACACCTGAAGAAGGCCGGAGGTTACAGCGACCGAAATGTTGTGATGATAACACTCAAGATGAGATAAGCAAAATTATACAAATTATCAATCCTCATCTAAAAAATTCGGAAATATGAAATGTGAAACAATTATTTCCCCTTTTTCAGAAACATCGTTCATGGAATGTGAGGCTTAAAAGGCGACAGAAGGGAAGCGAGAGTAACGAGGCTGCGGAAAGTAAACCGAAAGTTCACGTTCAACTCTTCTTATGTAGTCGACAACTAAGTTCCCGCCATTTTTTTAGAATCTATTGTGTTTAAAAATTTGGAATTTTTTTTCCTTTTTTCTCCAATAATTTAGAATCTTTATAGAACTTTGTGTTAATCTTTCTAAAATCTTTTTAAATCTTTTTAGAATCTTTTAAAAATCTGTTTTTAATCTTTTTTAATCTTTTTAGAATCTTTTAAAAATCTGCTTTGAATCTTTTTTTATCTTTTTAGAATCTTTTTTTATCTTTTTAGAATCTTTTAAAAATCTGTTTTAAATCTTTTTTTAATCTTTTTTTATCTTTTTAGAATCATTTTAAAAATCTTTTTAAAAACTTTTTTAATCTTTTTAGAATCTTTTAAAAATCTGTTTTGAATCTTTTTTTATCTTTTTAGAATCTTTTTAGAATCTTTTTAGAATCTTTTCTTTTTAAAAACTTTTAAAATCTTTTTAGAATCTTTTAAAAATCAGTTTTGAATCTTTTTTTTTATCTTTTCAGAATCTTTTAAAAATCTGTTTTGAATCTTTTAAAAATCTTTTTAGAATCTTTTTAGAGTCTTTTTAGAGTCTTTTTAGAGTCTTTTACAAAATCTTTTTGAAATCTTTTTGAAAGTTTTTTAAATCTTATTTTAATCTTATTTTACTCTTTTTTAAAATCTTTTTTAAATATTTTAATCTTTTAAAAAAGAAATATTCAGAATCGTTTTGAAATTTATTTAGAATCTTTTAAAAATCTTTTTAAAATGTTTTTTTAATCTTTTTGGAATTTTTGGGGGAATTTTTTTAGAATCTATTTTTTTTTCGCGTAAATTTAAGTTAGTTTCTGTTTATTTCTAATTAATGTGAATGGAAATTCATGTGCAGAAATTTACATTTTCGAAATCACTTTCTTTTTTTCTTTTATTAATTCATGTTTGCTTTTCATTTTCTATAAACGAGTTATTGAAAATGTTGTTGAACGTTGGACATAAGTTGTAAACAATAAGGAAGCATGCATTCATGATGAATTAGTTGTTAATTTTGATTCAAATTGATAATTTGAAATTGAAAAAAACAGCGAACATTTTATCTTCAAACCAAGGCCTGTCTAAAACGTATCCGACCTTAGCCCAGAAAAAAGATATTTCAAATACGTGACGGGGTGTGACCAAAGTCCCCTCTAAAGTAGGTCCCTTGAACTTGCACACACTTAGACCACCGATCCATCCACTGCCGGAAACACCTTTGGAAGTTTTCTTTTCGAATGGTGTTCATCTCTGCCGTCGCATTATCTCCTTTTTGACAGCCTCTCAACAACCGCTGCACTCCGAGCAGTTTGGAGCCTGCACGAACGCTGGTCACTCTCTGCTGATCTGCGGCCATTATTGAATCGGTTAAATCACTCCTTCATTTTTGTTACATCCATCGCATCTTCTCCAAGCATCTGCTGAATCTAACGCGACGGTGAAGTTGGACACTTTTCCAAAAGAAGACTTCTAGATGTGTTTCTGGCGGTGGGCAAAGAGTGTGCAAGAACAAG
>OY744535.1:94255352-94262852 GCA_963556195.1 Sepiola atlantica
TATCTATCTCTATATATCTATCTATCTACATATATATACATATATATATATATATATATATATATATATATATATATATATATAGATGTATATGTATCTATCTATCTATCTATCTATCTATCTATCTATCTATCTATCTATATATATATATATATATATATATATATAAATATATATATATATATATATATAAATATATATATATATATATATATATATATATATATATATATATATATATAAATCGCCCTTTATCACTTTATATGGCTCTCTTTATCTATCTATCTACTTATTTCTCTATTTATTTTTCGATTTCTCGCTCGGTCGCATCGTACTTTTTTTTAGATGCATTCGTTTTACTTCGCTTGCAAATTGTTGCCGCCGTGATTTCAACAAAGACCACGTGTTTACAAAGAAAAAATCGATTACTTTAATGAAATCGTTACTAAAAGACTAAACCGGAAAAATAGTCATTGATTATTGCGTTCTTTTCTTGATCTAATTCTTCCCTGTAATGCTTTCTCCGATGCCAAAACAGTTCTTTTAGAGTTTTTTTTCAATACGTGAAGGAGATATATGCTAGAGAATGAAATAAAACAAATGAAATCTTTTTACATCAGATTCTTTTGAATTAATCAAATGCTAATTTTGGGCCTGAGCCTCGTAAAGTCAACACTCCATATTACAATTAATTAAACTTCACACAATGAACGAACCGTCGTGTTAAATACTGCTTATAATGTATATATATATATATATATATATATATATATATATATATATATATATATATATATATATATATATATATATATATATATATATATATATATGTATTCGTTTCGTCCTTTATTATTCGGACTCATCAGCGTAGAGACATGACTATTCACTACTGGTCATGCGTTTCGAAACCCCAGATTCCGAGTATTTTACAAGTCAAATCCGACATCTAGAACAACTCGACCAACGCTGAATAGCGAATAAACAGTGATGAGTTTAACACTTTATCCGGCGGCTTGACGTCATGAGAGTTTGCGGAGTCTAGGTTGATTATGTTGCTGGGGTTCGAAACGTGTGACCGTCTGATATTATCATTCCTTTCACTGATGAGAGTGAAAGCTTGAAACGCTCGCGTATGCAGGTTAAAATAATTAAATATTATTTACTTAAAACTATATTATGTCATACACACACACGTATATATATATATATATATATATATATATATATATATATATATATATATATATATTCATGAAAATGAAATGCTGTGGTGGACATATGTGGAAAAAATGACAAACGGAAAAATGGTTAAAGTACAGGAGTAAAAAAAAAGCAAGAGATTTGACCGGTTTCATTCGTAAGACGTTCGCTAACACGAACGAAACCTATCAAAGCTCTTGTTTTTTTTTATTATTTCTCCGGCACTTTAACCCGTTTTCCGTTTGTCATTTTTCACACACACACATATATATATATATATATATATATATATATATATATATATATATAGAGAGAGAGAGAGAGAGAGAGAGAGAGAGAGAGCGAGAGAGAGAGAGAGAAAGAGAGAGACAGACAGACAGACAGAGAGCGAGGGAGGGAGAGAGAGAAAGACAGGGAGAGAGAGAGTGTCCGTATTCTCGAACTTTGTACATATCGTATTTTCACCACCCCCATCCCTTTTCGCACGTGCGTGCAATACCTGCTCTTTTTACATCCATGACAGTCAGCGCGACTGCAGTGCATAACGGAGACGTTGCAAATAAACGAAACATCTACGAAATCCTCTACGATCATTGTGTAGCTGTGTCCTGTTTTCTTGTGACTATTACTTTATCACAACATACATGTGGTAGTTTACATTATATCTCACGAAAGTGAAACACAAAAGCCAAGATCACAGGTAAATTATGCCTGGGTCTGGTATTGCCACCTGGCTTAATATGAAATGAAATAAAATAGAAATAATAGCTGTGGGACTAAGAATGAGTATCTGGCTGTCAGGATTTGCAGGTGCTCTATCTTTGGCAGAAATACGGAACACGGTCGGCATCCTGTGAATGTTGGCTCATATAATTACTAAAACCTGAATATCACGTTCTTAGTCAGGTTAATAATTCCTCTACTTCGAGGTACGTTGCTAGGACAACGAAACGTAGGACATCAGAAATAAACAATAAAACAAGGAAAAAAACAGAAGAATAAAGCGATCAAATGAGGATTAAACTAGAAAAGTTGTCGGAGCGAATGAAAAAAACAAAAAAAACTATGGGACATGCTTACTTACAACCATACAACAGAACAAAGGATAGCAGATAAAGTAAGACAAATACGCTTAATTTAATGGCCATCCAACAAAAGATCAATTACCTAACCAATCAGGTAAGCCCCCTTAGTTTAAACCCACTGATAGAAAACTGACAAATCATTAATACTGAAACTATGTAATAAAATAACAGAAAACACTGAAAAAGAAGCACCAGAAATTAAAAGCATCAAAAGATTAATGAACGAGGACAAACCAAAACTGACATTGAGATGAGGTTTCATAAGAAAAATGTGTTTCTTTCTTCAACTTCAAAAATTGCACACAAAGCCCAAACAGGATCACCTCTGTATGGTAACAGACTGGTTTATACAAAAAATGGGGTACCTTCTCAAAATGATGGTGCACCAAATATCAACACTAAGCTAAGTACTCCACCAGACTAGAATAATTATTGTCCTGGAATCCGGTAAGATCAAGTGACCGCAAGAAAGATATAATATCAAATAGTTAATAGATCGAGTATTGATCTTCATTACTTGTCCTAATCAACGGTTGAGAGGTAAAGGAGAACTTTAGTTAAAAACTAGGTTATCTATGTACCTCATATAGAGATCAAGTGTTAGTCCAATGAAGGGGTCACTTGATTTCTGAGAACTTCGAATGAATTAAAATGAAAAAATATTGTATATATATATATATATATATATATATATATATATATATATATATATATCATCATTTTTTCACATTTCAACGTTGCTCAGCGTTTCCCATATTCAAAAACAAGAAGCCACTATATATACAAAAGAAAATAACATATTTGCCGTATTTCAAATCTGACGGACCACAGGTACAATTACTACTTCTAATATCTCTCTGCTGGGAAAGGCTATGTTTTTAGCGAAATGACTGAAAAAAGAAAATACATCTAAAATGAAAAAAACATGTCTTGATTTTCATTTTTATTATTATATTCTGCATTCTCTGTGCTTTTAGGAATATGCCTCTATTTTATATATATATATATATATATATATATATATATATATATATATATATATATATATATATATATATATATATAAACATTTTTTTGAAAAACCATAACAATGTAATTTGTTGAAATAAATAAATAACATTTATTTATTTTAAACTGAGCTTTCGAATATAAAATATTCCTCGTCAGAGAGTTTTTTTTCTTCTTTTTTTTCAAAAAAATGTTTATACCTTTACGAAACAATGGTTTATAATAATGTGTCTACTCCTTTCTATTCAAAATGGCTTAACCGCGCTTTAAGACACGGACATTCTTTCTCACCAAGTCAATACCACCAGACGATGAAAAAAAAGAAGAAAAAAAAACTCTCTGACGAGGAATATTTTATATTCGAAAGCTCAGTTTAAAATAAATAAATGTTATTTATTTATTTCAACAAATTACATTGTTATGGTTTTTCAAAAAAATGTTTATACCTTTACGAAACAATGGTTTATAATAATGTGTCTACTCCTTTCTATTAAATATATATATATATATATATATATATATATATATATATATATATATATATATATATATATATATATATATATATATATAAATAGTTCGAATGCATCACGCGATAAATGCCATTTTCAAAATCACGAAACTGTCCCTATAAAAAAAGTGTTGCATTTCAACACTCGACGACGCACCTAAACTTAGTATGATACCGGGATAATTTATTTTTAGCTTCAATAAAAATCTACTTCAATTCGAAGTCTAGATTTAATATATTCGAGTTTCATTGTTTACGGTCTCAATTAAAACGAATTGGATTTATCGCGTTTTGCGTTCGAACTCTTCATATATATATATATATATATATATATATATATATATATATATATATATATATATATAAATTCCCGAAACAGTTTTTCATGGTAAACAACTGATGATCCCTTAAAATAGTCTTAGAAACAAACTAATATAATAACTGTAAAAAATAAATTGACTTACATGAGTGATTTTCCACTGAAAGACTTGGGACTAAACTTTTTTTGTTGTTGTTTTTTTTAATATAGTTTTAATGGTTGAGAAACTTCCGAGACTATATATATATATATATATAGTAATTGTTTATTATCTATGTGCGTATACGTTTTGTCCTTTTTAATAATCGGAACTCATCATCATAGAGATATGACTATTCACTACCGGTCATGCGATTCGAAACCCCGGATTACAAGTATGTTTCAACTCTACTTCGACGCCTTAACCACTCAGCCAATTTTAAATAGCTAATAAACGGTGATAATTTTAACACTTTCTCGGCGGCTATACGTCTAGAGCGTTCTACTTATTTTTAATAAAAGGAACGATGCATTTAATATATTGTTACGCCGGTCGTTCTAGCAGAAGATAAACTACACCGGTTCTCACATTAAATAGTGCGAGTAGACAATCACCAGGGAGAAAAGGACAGCATTGTAACTGTCTAGCTGAGTACCAGTCAGTGTCCTTACCTTTGTACCTTTTATGTTAACTTAACCCAACCTCAACTTAAAATCTTAATCTCGGAAGAAAATTGGCTGATGAAACTGCCGTAATGTACATGTTGGTCCAGAGTACTTCTGACCCGTCTGGGTCCATCGTCAGTGGAATAATGACAAACAGGTAAAGACCTGGAGTGAGATTTATAATTAATTATGGCGGGAAAATTTAAATATGAAACTATATTTATTAGGTATATATATATATATATATATATATATATATATATATATATATATATATATATATATATATATATATATTTTTTTTTTTTTTTACATGGTTCACCCCAAACAAGGCAGAACGCCACTGTAAACGTAAGGGGCTACTGAGAAAAAAGGAAAAGGGGGGGGGAAGGATTGGTGGTTCAGCTTAAATTGGGATCTGAGCAGCGAGATGTCTGTTTACATTAGTTTTAAATTTCTGCATGTCAGTACTGTCGGGGAAACAGGGGGCAGGGAGGGAGTTCCAGATGCCAGCAGCACGAGGAAAGAAGCTATTTGAGTAGAATGCTATCCGGCATCTGGGGACCTCCACAGTGAATGAATGAGATTTAGTAGAATGTCGAGTTAGTCTAGTGAATTTACGTCGAGGGGGCACCAGAGCAGCACACTCATCGGAGCATAATCCATTGAAGTATTTGTAAAACAAACACAAGGATGCTACATTGCGGCGATGGGACAGGGGCTGGAGCTTAGCTGACAGTGAGGGACCTATTAGGTTGACTACTCTTTTTTGGACTTTGTCAAGGAGGGAGAGACTAGTAGATGATGCACCAGCCCAGATGTGGCAACAATACTCCATGCATGGGCGAATGGTGGCTTTGTAGAGATACAGGATAATGTCAGGTGTAAGGAGTCCACTAGCACGGTAGAGGGAGCCAACCTTCTTTGCGGCAGCCTTGGCAATGTCTTCAATGTATGTGTTCCAATTCATGTTACCTGTGAAGGTTAGGCCAAGGAGTTTGAATGATGAACTCTCAGGTAGGGTGTTATTTGCCATGGCAATCGGTGGTTGGAGAGGCTTCTTGTAGTTGTTGAAGGAAAGGAGCTTTGTCTTTGCGGCATTAAAAGTCACCAACCATTTATGGCCCCAATCCACTACAGCCTGGAGGTCATCTTCTAAGGATGCAGCCATTGCCTCAGATATGATCGCGTCTGTTTTGCCAACATGGCGAGAGTAAAGCGTGGTGTCGTCAGCAAATAAACCGATCTCAGACACTATGTCATCAGGGAGATCGTTTATATAGATCAGGAACAACAAAGGTCCAAGAATAGATCCCTGGGGCACACCAGCATTTATGTCATGTTGCTTAGATGAACGGCCATCGAGGACAACCTGGATTTTTCTTTTGTTTAGGAAGGATCTAATTATATTAAGTAGTTGCCCAGTAATACCGTATGAGCGTATTTTCAGGAGAAGCCCTTTATGCCATACCTTGTCAAAGGCCTTGGATATATCAAGCGCTACTGCCCTAGCTTCACCTGCCTTGTCGAGAGTATGATACATGCGTTCAGAGATGACCGTTAGGATGTCTGCAGTAGATCGTGCTTGTCTAAACCCATACTGGCGGTCGGATAGAAGTTTAGCATTAACTAAGTGACGTACTATCGCTAGATTGATTAAGGACTCAAAGATTTTGGCAAAGATTGGCAGTAGACTGATTGGGCGGTAGTTCTGAGGGTCGGTTCTATTCCCAGTACTCTTGTAGACTGGTACCACAGAGGCAATTTTCCAGCTATCGGGGAAGCAAGATTCGGCTAGGCATTTGTTGTAGAGTTTGGAGAGAACAGGGGCCAGTTCAGCAGAGCATTTCTTTATTGCTATTACAGGTATAAGATCAGGCCCACAAGCTTTAGAGGTGTCAAGGCTTTTTATAATGTCTCTGACCTGGGATGGGGTGATGACCAGGTTATCAAGTGTGGCTTCAGTCCGCAATGGTAATTCAGGGAGAGGGTGGTTACCCGAGTCTAAAGTAGAGTTAGAAGCGAAACGCTGTGCGAGTAGTTCAGCCTTATCAGTGGCCGTGCAAACGACATCAATGTGGTTTGAAAGTGGGGGAATCGTAGATTGACCATTATTCACTACACTATTGTAGATTTTCCAGAAATCGCGAGTACCCAGTTTACAATTTTTGTAATATAGTAAGAAAAATCCTAGCAGAGTGCTCGATTAATTAAGACTTGAAGTTAAAAATTAAGAGCATAATATTTATTTCAAGCACGAAAAGGCTTAGCCATCCGGCTCTCTTCAGCTTCAGGCTAAAACTTTATATTATTTTTTTATTTTTTCAATTTTCCGAATGGCTTATTTAGTATATGGGTCAAATTGGTGTATGTAAGTTCCATGGGTTTTTTGTTCCATTTTCTTTCCTTTTCTTGCGAGTACTTTCGATTTGATTCGTCAAATCATTTTCAGGCGTGATTAGTTTTGATTTCTTAAAATATATGTCTTTTCTGTTGCGTTTATTTTATAATAAATGATTAATCTTATTTTATTATTACAGTTGATGGCAGATATGTATCGATGCGATGTATTTGAAGAGCTTTTTAATCCGATTTAAAGTACGGATGCATTTGCTTACAGTAAAATAGAATAATGTTGTGATAATTATATATATATATATATATATATATATATATATATATATATATATATATATATATATATATATATATATATATATGAAAATAGT
>OY744535.1:94267852-94270352 GCA_963556195.1 Sepiola atlantica
TTTGCTGTTTTTGTTGATTCGTCTTAACATGTAGGAATGATTGTCGATGACGTATACATGTCTAGTATGTTTGGCATCTGAAAGAAGATTGCCTGGAAGATTTCTTGAGAAATCGTCATTTTTAAAGCAGTACACTGCTTTTGTCATTGCATACTCCTTTGTTTCTCTATAAGCCGCTTAAGTATATGTTAATCTTGAAGATGCAAGTTCTCAAAGCAATTTTTATTTCTTCTCAATCGTAAATAATCTCAATTCTCGACGGCAAACTTCATCGTTCAACGATCTCTATGACGCTAGTTGATATCTCCAAGGTAAACATTTTCTAATTCTATAATCCTGTTTATTTGTCAAATCGCGTCCATTGGCCATGTTTGTATACTCCTCTGTCAAACAGAATTGAATCCTCTACGTTTTCAGCATCGTTAAATGTAAACAATCGAATAAATAAATTAACAATCTATATCATTGCTCACTCACAGTCGCGTGTTTGTTAGCTAACATATGCTAACACATCCGAGACCAACGCTTCACGATTGCTTGTTGGCTGATGTACGGGGTTCGAATCCCGGCATTGATGCTCAACGTAATATGTAGTCTTGTCCGTCGACGACGATATGTCAACCGTTTAGGGAGGTAAGCGGGTTTGAGAAGAAATTAAAATACTGGTACTCTTGCTTAAATAGTCCTTAACGATCATAACTTAAATTTAATGCAAATCTGAAATATTTGCATTAAAAAATAGGGAAGATGTTTCCATATTATGCTTCCTATAAACCCTTGCAACACTCCAAAGGATCTTTAAATAAGGGGATATATTTTTAAATTTCACGGAGGTTTCTGAATTCTTACGAAGGGGTACCACTACTTTTTTGTCCCTTTTTGCATTAAACAAAATTATATTAAATTTTTTAAATTATTTTTTAAAAACATAGTTCACCTCTGACAAAACAGGTCACCACTGTAGACGTAAGGGGCAAGTGAGAAAAAAGAAAATGGGATCAGGTTGGGGGGGTCAACCTAAATTGGGATCTGCGCAGCGAGATGTCTGTTTACATTAGTTTTAAATATCTGCATGTCAGTACTGTCGGGGAAACAGGGGACAGGGAGGGAGTTCCAGAGGCCAGCAGCACGAGGAAAGAAGCTATTTGAGTAGAAGCCTCTTCGGCATCTGGAGGCCTCCACAGTGAATGAATGGAATTTAGTTGATTGAGTTAGTCTAGTGAATTTACATCGAGAGGGCGCCAGAGTAGCCAATTCATCGGAGCATAATCCATTGATGTACTTGTAAAACAAGCACAAGGAGCCCTACGTCTAGAACCTGTGCCCCAAAATCCGTTAATCAGTTTCAGAGTTAATTTTGCACACACAAATATATACGCATATAAACATATCTAATATTATTAGAATATCTATCTATCTATCTATCTATCTATCTATATATATATATATATATATATATATATATATATATATATATATATATATATATATATAAAGTATAAGGGTATACTCAAAAGAGAATAAAAAAGGAAATACCAGCAGAGTGCTCAATTAAATTAAATTAAGAGCGTAATATTTTTTATTTCTTATTTCCAACCTTTTTCCTGTCAGAAACCGCCGGTCCACATGACTGATTAACATCTGTATTTATATATATATATATATATATATATATATATATATATATATATATATATATATATATATATATATATTATTATGCTCCGATGAATTGGCTACTCTGGTGCCCCCTCGATGTAAATTCACTAGACCAACTCGACAATCAACTAAATCCCATCCATTCACTGTGGAGGTCCCCAGATGCCGGAGAGGCTTCTACTCAAATAGCTTCTTTCCTCGTGCTGCTGGCCTCTGGAACTCAGTCCCTGCCCCCTGTTTCCCCGACAGTACTGACATATATATATATTAGCTGAATAACTGTCCAGGGATCGGTAGCTCGCTTGTGAATAATAAAATTATTTCAACGAATAGAAAAGTTTAGCACCACTTTTATGTGGTCTTACAACGATTAAAATCAACATTTAATGCCACTAAACCTTATATCTAGAATCCATATTCTAATGTAGGTCCACATCTATTTAATGATTTTGATTCGAGAAGAATCTGTCAAACTACAGGCCTATGCTTAATTGAGAAATTGAAATTCACTATATGTCACTTAATTGTTGTTTGATAATGATAGATCACAAATCATGTAAATCAGAAATATTTAAATTTCCAGAGCGGAGATAGTGCTCATATGATTCCTAACAATCTTTTAAATCACTCCAGTAATTTGTAAATTTTGAGAACATTTATAAACTGATGAATACCACCTATGGAAAAAAAATCATCAAAAACGGAGAAATCTGAAAATTAACTTTGTCCCCTTTTAAATCAAATCAAAAATAAATATAGCCCATACAACCCAAAAGTACGCATATTAGCTGTGTTTCATCATTTGTAATGACCTTCCACAAATGTGTCTTATTTTCACTGA
>OY744535.1:94295352-94297852 GCA_963556195.1 Sepiola atlantica
TGTCCTAGACTCGAGTTTCGCCTTCCTTTGGGCTCATCAGTAGATAATTTCCGAGCTCAGGATTCGAAACCCGAGTCACTTTGATGCTAGGCGAGTAAAAAATAATATATATATATGTGGGTGGGTGGGTGGGTGTGTGTGTGTGTGCGTGTGTGTGTACGCGGTTGTTTTTCAGAACTTAACTCTTCATAGGCGTTTTCATTGATATGTACCACTTTCCATTATAAATAATATAAAAAGAGAGAGCTACAGACAGAGACACAGGCGTAAAGAAAGAAAGTAAAAAAAAGAAAGTGAGACATATAAAAATGAGATAATAATCGACCTTCCAATAGCAAAACTGAATTTATTAAAGTCACGGCTCAATATGGAGAGTAGAAAGTCGACATGTGTTTACTTTCTGCAGCCTCGTAACACTCGCTACCCAGATTGTTTCTGACAAAGGGGGGAGAATATTTGTTTGTTCGGTCGAAATCTATCTATATAACACTTATTATTGGTTAGTTTGTTTTTTTTAACTTGAATTTGTATTTTTAAGCTCTTTACATCAAGTGGATTCATGCCTTGTCCGGAGCGATTTCCATGAAAACAATGCTGATAAAAAAACGTCTATTCTTGTGGATATGCTTGTTGATACGGTAATGGGGGGGGGGGTCTCTCGATTCTGTTGTTGACATGTCTTCACCGGTTCTATCATTTGCCATAGAGCTATAGGAGAAACACGTAAAAACAGTGCTAGCATCCATTGTGAAAGCGATACTATGGAACCGACTCCATTCGAACTCGTCCCTCCAGAAACTCAGTCCACATCGGTATACACGTCACCACCTTCAAGCAGTCGTTAGAGAAGTAATAATAAAGCCCTGACGGTTTTCGGAAATGGGTAGTCAACAACATAAACACGCTAAGTATGAAGTCACACAATCAGACGATCGAATGTCCCGTAAAACTACACTAACGTGCGAAGATAAAACATATATGCTATTTAGCATTGCTATCAATATATATATATATATATATATATATATATATATATATATATATACGAAACTTCTCTTTTCACTGCGTTCTTTTAATAATATTTTTTTTTAAAATAATTTTCATATTTTTAAAATATTTGAACTTTGTTTTTTTCGAAAGCCAACTTATCTATCTGCATTGCTCCTCTGATGATAAGATCTCGATCTTTGAAAAGCCTTGGATTAAGGAAGGAATAATAAACACTAGTTTATTACTGAATACACCTTGCATTGAACAATTGAAATTTGAAATAAATTTGGACAATCGTCGCATTTTTATCACTCTTTTTTCTTCTATCTCTCTCTCTATATATATATATATACATACATATATATATATATATATATATATATATATATATATATATATATATATATATATATATATATATAAATTCTAAACTAATGCTATATTTATTGCTCATCACGGTCCTGGGATACGTATTTCTATCTCTCTCTCTCTCTCTCTCTCTCTCTCTCTATATATATATATATATATATATATATATATATATACATATATATATATATATATATATATATATATATTCTTTTTATTTAAACAGATATGTACAAAATCTGCGACATCGGCATGTTGATATTATCGATCAACAGCTATTATACACTGAGATTTCATCAGGTAGAGTGTTGATTTACTCCTCTCCAGGAAGTAGGCACAAAGGTAGAGTTAGACTCCGATCTTAACCTTAGATCATATATAGATATTAGATCATAAAGAATATATATATATATATATATATATATATATATATATATATATATATATATATATATATATATATATGGTACACGTATTGTATTAGTTTCTGTAGATGTAAATCCGTTGAAACTCAAGTGTTTATAAAAAGTGCTCAATAAGAAGTAGAGCTGTTCTTAAGTATACATGTTTATTTATACAAACATTATTGGTTACATATGTGCATACATGTTTCGGTTGTACTCTTCACAGAGAGTCTCAACCTCCTCTTTTTGGTCGTAAGAGGTTGACTCTCTGTGAAGATTACAACCGAAACATGTATGCACATATGTAACCAATAATGTTTGTATGAATAAAATATTATACTATATATATACATAAATCTCTCTCTCTCTCTCTCTCTCTCTCTCTCTCTCTCTCTCTCTCTCTCTCGGTATATATATATATATATATATATATATATATATATATATATATATATATATAAATCATTATTTTCTCCATCGGAGTTTGCCACTATATATCTAGTGAGAAAAAATATGCTTATTCACACACGTGTTTCGCTGTCGTCTCCCTCTGTCTTTCTCTCGCTCCTCTCTCTTTATATATATATATATGTGTGTATATATAATACATATCTATTATACAAAGAATTTATTTAAGAACAATACCTTACATATTTCAGAGTCGTACCGCGGTTTCATCCAGATAGGCGAACTCTTTGTTTTGATCTCACTTCAGGACGATGACGAGTCCCTTTTAT
>OY744535.1:94302852-94312852 GCA_963556195.1 Sepiola atlantica
GTACAGGCTAGGTAGCGTAGGTAAGTAGGTTTCTTGATTGCTGACAACAGTTGCAGGTGATCTGGCAATCGGGTTTCGAATCTCAGCGTGAAAATAATTACCTGTTCTTGTCACACGAAACAGATTCCTATAGATTATTATATACGCAGATATGAAAGAAGAATGATAGATATCCCACAAAATAATTGATACATATGTTTCATTCGTCAACGGGTTAGGCTTAGAGGTTAGGGTTAGAGGTTAGGGTTAGGGTGAGAGGTTAGGGTTAGGGTGAGAGGTTAGGATAAGGGGTTAGGGTTAGAAGTTAGACTAGAGGTTAGAGGTTAGAGGTTTGAGGTTAGGGTTAGAGGTTAGAGGTTAGAGGTTAGGGTTAGAGGTTAGGGTTAGAGGTTAGGGAAAGAGTTATGCTTAGAGGTTAGGGTTAGAGTTAGAGGTTAGGGTTAAAGGTTAGGGTTAAAGGAAAGGGTTAGAGGTTAGTGTTAGTGTTAGGGTTAGGGTTAGGGTACATTTAAACAGAAGTAAACAAGTGAAACAACGATATAGTATGGTAATTGATAGTTATTGTCTTTCAGATACAAGTCTAGTATAACGTGTCACGGGCCGAAGAAGCCTTTGAGTTCTCAGTATCAAGGAGACATATGAGAGGTTTATCTTAAGGTGGACTTATGTGGCGTGATATTGCCGCTAAACTCGGGGTTCCACGTTCCATTGTTAACCAAGTTAGCGTCACATTCACAAGCGAAGTAAGAATAATCAATATTACTTTGCCTACGCCAATCAGAGCCCTGTGATAGCAGTCTTAATTATTAAAAAATAAGGAGTCTATGCACTTCTTTCATGTCTGTCCGTCTTCTGCCTGTCTTTCTATTTATGTATATATATATATATATATATATATATATATATATATATATATATATATATAGTCTCGGAAGTTTCTCAACCATTAAAACTATATAAAAAAAAAAATATATATATTAAAAAAAATATATATAACTTATAGTCTCAAGTCTTCCAGTGGAAAATCACTCATGTAAGTCAATTTATTTTTTACAGTTATTATATTAGTTAGTTTCTAACACTATTTTATGGGATCATCAGTTGTTTACCATGAAAAACTGTTTCGGAAATTTAATATATATATATATATACATATATATATGTATATAAATAAATTTCTTTCCTTCCTTAGCGCATCCAAACTAATATATATATATATATATATATATATATATATATATATATATATATATATATATATATGCATATGTTTTTTATCCACATGATTAAACTCCAGAGAATTTTGACTGTATTTAGGCTATAATACTCAATATTAAATAGAGTTATGTTTTTATAATGAACATTTTTGATTTATACATGCATAGCATGGCTACACATTCAGAACGTGTTTCAGTCATACATTTAATAAGCTCGACATAGTCAGCACAGAAAAGACTGTTGTTTATGCTTTCATAAGTCGGTTACAGGCTAATAATCCGGGATGCTTCCATTGCGAAAACTGTATTTTTGTTTCTGGGTCATACCCGTGCACCCATGACTTACCTCCAGTTATCACGTTTTTCAGAACCCCAGGATAGTGTTGGCGGTTTCCAATAGGTATTGAAAACGGAGTTTTTTTTTTGTTCCTGCGACAACAACTTGGGCACAAATTTCGCAGCCATTCTGTGCATGTTCAAATCATCATGCAAAAATGCATGTGATGATGCATGTGAGGTATCTTTACTAACGCATGACTGGTTGAGCTTCTGTTTTTAAAAAAACTAAACTCGGTTTTAAATTGTGGCGGGATCTTCTACAAACGGACCGAAACATTAAATCTTTGAATAAAAACGTCGAAAAAAAGGAAAGTCAAAATGAAAACCATACAATTTTCAAAGTCACGAATAAAACTTGACTTTAAAAAATTATTGGAGAAATTGTTAAAAAAATGATTCGCAAAAAATATGAGAAATTAGAAAAGCTAGCGTGTATGACGTGGCGACAAAGGTTAATAATAATAAAAACAATATAAAGTAAATAGTCCGAATCAAAAAAGAAAAATATACTATTTAGCTTAGCTATTAAAAAAGGCAGAAAACGTGAAAAAAAAAGAAATACTCTTTTTGTTGGTTTCATTTAGTAAAATATTTTCGATGGCTTTAGAGATCGTATCATGACGAACACACATATACTACACTGCCATTTATAGGAGGAGGCTATGTCTTTGACGCCTGTATCATGACGAACGCAAAATACTACACTACCTTTCCTCCTAAAATAGAGCAGGTTTTTTTCTGGGAGGAATTGCAATATGAACACAGAACAGATACTGCACTCCTACCCCCCCCCCAAAAAAAAGGTAGTAATGCCAGGGATCGCGGTATCATAACCATATTATATATACTACATTACCCCTAAAGAAGAAACTATGTCTAGTAGGATTGTTTAAAGAAAACAAAACCTATACTACACTTCATTCCTACAAAAAAGAGACGGTAATACCTGGGAAGTTTGTATAACAGATACCACACAACCCCCTGAATTGAAGAATGGTAGATGGTAGATTAGTCACAAATAGTATAATAAACTAAATTGTAGACTAAAGGATTGCACAATAGTACCAATTATGGAAGTAATGGTATTGTTTCGGTAACAGGTAGACAGATACCAAATCTCCATGAGTAAGAAATTAAATCATGATGAGAAGAGAGAGAAAGAGACATAGAGAGAGAGGGAGAGAGAGAGAGAGAGAACGAGGGAGAGAGGCAGAAAAAATAAAGGGACACTTTTATAAAATCATTTATTGTGTTATCCATGCTCCCGGTTCATGCCGGGTATCCTTGCCAGTATCATATATCATATACAAATGTATTAAAAACCAACCACGCATGAAAATGCTCATGTTTAAGCAGAAGGTCGGTGCTTAAATCGGCCGAAACGTTGTGAATATACCGAAAGGTTCAGAATTGTAAAACGATTTGGTGTGATTGTTGGCAGTAAAGCGTGTTCGCCTTTGTGCAGAATGTACGCAAATAAACCAGAAATTGATCTGATCGAAATAGGAGAGAGATCAGAGAAACGAGTCAGTCAGTAGTCAGCGTGACCTGTGCAGGTCGTCGCAGCCCGCATAGCCACTTCGAAACCGTCGCGATCAATAGCGAGTCGATCGTATTCCGAGCTGCCATGTGATTGTCAGGAGAGAAAGATTAAGGCTGGTAGATTGCCAGTGCTTTCTAGACTCAGAGTGTCCGTCTCACAGACAGCTAGCCCCAACGGTGGCCCCTTATGGGTAATCGTTCTCCAGGCGCTGTTGCGATGGAAGTCAGTGTTCCAGATCCAAGAGCTGCCTCTGCCCGCTACTCCAGTTCTTGGCCTTTTGGCTAATATCAAAGTGTAGTATCTGTTCCGATGGATACTGCACCCCATAGACTGGTATTGTCTTGGCCTTCGGGGCTTGATTTACACCGGTCTATGGGTCTGTCCTGTGCAGTTCTAGGAGGTCCACCCTCCCAGGTTTCGCCTCCCCTCTTTGGGGAGGAGTAAGTTTATTGCTTACTGCCTGAGGCGCCCCTACCGGGGAATGCCGACGGGGTTGCACAGGCAATTTTTAAACCCCACTTTCCGGACCCGACCTTGGGTCACATCTGACTTGTGGGAGTAAGATAAAAATTGGCCTTGTGCCTAACCTCTTGGAGAGGAGTAAATCAATACTCCAGTCCGCTGCTACCGTATATGTATAAATACATGCATAGACACCATCCGCTGTGTTCTTGAAAGCATGCTTCAGGAGTATGGCGAAGAAGATGCCGAAGAGTGTAGGGACCAACACACAGCCTTGTTTCACACCGCTCTTCACGTCAAACCCAGCAGACATGTCGCCGTTAAACTGTACAGTGCTCATCATGCCATCGTGAAAGGATCTTATGATGCTGAGGAGTTTTGGTGGGCATCCGATTAGTGGGAGGATCTTGAATAGACCGTCTCTGTTCACGAGATCGAACGCCTTGGCCAGATCTATAAAGGCGAGACACAGAGGCTAGTTTTGCTCTGCACTTCTCTTGCAGCTGACGTAGGGAAAAGATCATATCGATGGTTGATCTCTCTGAACGAAAGCCGCATTGAGATTCCGGGTGAATTCGATCGACAAGAAGCCAGTATCCAAGCTCCAAGAGCTGCCTCTGCCCACTAATTCCGCCCGCTGCCACCGTATATGTATCAATGCATGCATATATATATATATATATATATATATATGCAGAATATGCATAGATGTTGCATTAGTAAAAGTAAGCAGAATAGAGAAAAATGATAGACAATCCAGAACATCTTTATTTCTTATTCGACACTCCTTCCGCAAACGCACTATTGAAATATTTGTTTCTTATTTTATGTAAAGGTAACGGTAAAGGTCGCATAGCCTGGACGCGCACGAGTGTCGTTGCCGACATCGCACACTGCCCATGAATCATCGTGTCTAGGGCACAGCATATGGAAAGCCGGAGCCCATCACTCTCCTTCCGCTGCCTTGAACCTTCCCTTAGTTTTAGTCAGGTACCCATTTACTGCTGGGTGGACAGTTTTCAGACCCGTGAGTGCGATCGAACCCGGGTCGTCCAACCCAAAGACAAGTGCTATAACCGCTCGTCCATGGGCCCTCCCTATGTATCCACTGTTAAACTCGCCGTTAGAGTATACAACGGGTAGTAGTCACCGTAGCCTGTTCGGATCGTCGCAGCCCGCATAGCAACTCTGAAACGGTCATGTTCTTGACCGTATTTAGAATTGACATGAAGGTGTTTAGGAAGAAAGATTAAATCTGCAAGGTTGCGATTGTTTTTTAGTTTTATTCAGACTGACGGTGTCCGTCTCACGGACGGCTAGACCCAACTGTGGTTCTTTTATGTGTAATCTTCCGCCAGGCGCTGTTGTGATGGATCCAGATTCCAAAGCCGCCTCTGTCATTCATTCAGACCGCTGCCACCGACGGAGAACAATAGATAATAAATCATCGTCTGCCAGTCTTCAGGCATCGAAGAATAGTAAAGATGTCTCCTTGTCGGAAGGCATCCTCCACCTGACTTTCCCCGCCATATTTTGCCGTTGCAAGTGTGTGCCCGCCACTATGCTGGTTTACTATGGATTAACTGGTGAGACTTGAGCATCGTTTTATTCAAGAGTTCCGTTTCTTGAAGAGCTAACCACTAATAAACACCAAATTAAGTTTTTTTTTATAAAATAGCTCAACAGTTAGTATTTGCGATTGTCTGTGCCGTTCATCGCAGCCCATAATGCAACTCTGAAACGGTCATGTTGTTATCACGTTGTTTCTAGGCAGAAAGACTATATCCCAAAAGAGTCGCTGATCTAATAAATCACTCACTATCCACCATTGCTTCCTAGACTCACAGACAGTAAGCGCGAACAGTGGTCCCTTATGTGAAATCGTCCGCCAGACACTTTTGCAGATCCTAGAGTTGTCTACTTCTGTTACTACACTGGATGAGAACAATATATGAGGGATTGTCGCCTGACAGTCTTCGAGAGAAACAAGTAACTATACGAAAAAGAGTTATACCAAAGAATTATACAAATTCTAAAAGTCTATTGGACAGAGACAGTCGTTACCTTTTTTTCATGAGAAACTAACGTTCATAAAGAACTATTTTGTTAAATGATTAGAAACCACTTATCAAGGCCAACTACCACTCAGGGATAAAGGTAAATGAGTTTGCTGCATTGCCGGTTAAATGATAAAGAATAGACTGAGAGGAAGGACTCATACGCTTGTGACACCCTTGGATCACTTTAATAAATCCAAGCCTTCGGATCCCTAAATAATCTAATGGATTATTTTTTTTAAATGATGCTCTTGGTGAAAATATCAATTTAAACAACTGATCGTTGTGGCTTAAACAATAGTTTTTCCTAGCAAACAACCATTCGAGGATCTTAGAATAGTTTTGTGGTTCTGAATGTTTAGATGATGATTTATACCATGTATACTTTGCATTACTTGACCTATTACTCCCATCTTGGTCGTTAATTTGGGACTTCTGCACTTTGAGAACGGGGCGAATTTATTTGTTTTTTTATTTCAATAACGAAAACCGACCAACAACGTAAACGCGAAAGAGATATCGCCCCCCCCCTTTTTTCATTCACAAACAGCGACGAACACGACACACAAAAATCGTCGCTGCCGTCACAGAGAATTATTATTATTTACTCACTAGGAGTTATCACACTGGTCATCGTCAGTGATCGCCCACTGCCGACAACCTGTGGTATTCCCTGGAGTCTGAGTGACAGCAAGTCTCCTCAGACTTCCAGTATGCTCAACCTCTTTTCATTCATCACCGCTGATGACCTTGCGGTAATCGCAACAGCCACCTACCAACGATTTCCCGCTGATAAGGAGCATTGGTCCTCTCTGGGGCCCGAGTGGCAACAAGCCTCCCCAAGGTCCCAGAGCTGTCCGCGCTCTTTCAGTGGAGGTCTGGTTTGCGCTTTCCCTTTTCGATTATTATTATTATTATTATTATTATTATTATTATTATTATTATTATTATTATTATTATTACAACAACAACAACAACAACCGCCATATTCACCGGACCTCTCGCCCACCGATTATCACTTTTTCAAGCATCTCGACAACTTCCTGCGCTAGAAATGCTTCAAAAGCCGACATGATGCCGAATCGGCCTGCAATGTCTTCATCGCTTCCAGAACTCCATATTTTTATGATAATAGAATAAGTAAACTTGTTTCCCGTTGGCAAAAATGTGTTGATTCTAATGGTTTTCATTTTGATTTATAAAGTTTGGTATAAAAGACGTTATGGTCTTTTGAAGTTGAACATAAAAAAAAAACGCCATTGTTTTTGCGCCATACGACATTAACGACGATTACAGAAGTTGTAATATATCATTTGCCATTGACATGAGACGATTATTTATGTCGAAAACGTTGAAAGACAGGAGAGAAAGAGACGAGTCGGATATTATGAAGTATGCAGTAGCTGCAGTAAAGTACCAAGCGTGAACGTAGTACGACGTGTACAACACCTTCCTTATACCCTCTTCCTTAAATAAATATTCTCCAAATTTCAGTTACTTTGAAGTATTTAAAAGTGCGTTTAAGGGTCATAATTTTGGCACAACTTCACATTTTAACATTTAAACATATCAAATTAGCAGAATCTGATCGATGATATCTTGATTTCAATATTCTTACAGAAACATGGCAAATAACACACTACCCGAGAGACCAACGTTCAAACAGAATCGCCATAACATTCACAGGTAAAATGAATTGGAATAAATACTTAGAAGACATTGCCAAGGCTGCTGCAAAATGCTTGTCTCCCTCTACCGTGCTAGAAAACTTCTCACACCTGACAGTATCCTATATCTTTACAAAGCCACCATCCGCTCATGCATCGAGTAGTGTTGTCACATCTGGACAGATGCACAACCCACTAATGTGTGTGTGTGTCTCTCTATCTATCTATCTCTTAGACAATGGCCAAAAAGAGTATCTAATCTAATAGGTCCCACACTATCCACCAACCTCCCGCCCTGTCTCATCGCCGCAATGTTGCATCCTTGTGCTTGTTTTACAAATACCTCAATGGAATGTGCTCCGGTGAACTTGCGGCAATGGTGCCCTCTCGACATAAATACACTTGACTAACCTGACAACAATCTAAATTCCGTCCATTCACTGTGAAGGTCCCCAGATGCTGAAGTGCCTATTACTCAAATAGTTTCTCTCCTCGTGATGCAGACCTTTGGAACTCCCTTGCTGCACTCTGTTTCCCTAAACTCTTGCTTCCCTTTGTTTGTCCTTTAGTCCTCATATTTCATAAGCGATGTTTCTGAAAAGGGGGACGAATTATTGTGTTATGGGTCTGAATCCATCCATCTTTAACCTTAAAGTATTTTTATTTAGCTTCTTACATCAAGTGGCTTCCTGCCTTGTCTGGAGCGTCTTCCATAAAAAAATAATGTGAATCTCGCTGCACAGCTCCCAATTCAAAATATATAAATACACAATAGACCTACAACTATGTCGGAATAAAAGGAATACATCAGTCATAGAGAACGGTTTTGGATTTGACAAAAATAAAACGGGTGAATTTCAATCAACATCTAAAAATAAAGTCTCATTTATTCCACATACCCTAAAATGTATGCCACAAGACCATACATATTGGAGTTCTTGCTTAAAGAGACTAAGGTGCATAATAAAGCTACAGATCATTCCATGAAAAATGCCAATATACTGAAATCATATGCCCTTAATAGGGTTAAGATGAAAATTCATATACATTAAATGTACAAAAGCAAGGAAATTCCCAAATTTTTACACTTTTATTGTCATTAAGGGTATGCGAGCACAACAGGGCTATGTATTTTACTTGTAGGACTTTTTCTTCAGCGCACTTCACACACTTCATCGACTCATGCATAGAGATTTATACTGTAGTGATGTGATAATGAAATGGTTTGGTTGATATGTAGTCATACCCTTAATGACAATAAAAGTGTAAAAAATTGGGAATTTCCTTGCTTTTATACATTTAATGTATATGAATTTTCATCTTAACCCTATTAAGGGCATATGATTTCAGTATACTGGCATTTATCATGGAATGTCACTACTTTTGTAAAGACTATGCCTCAAGACAATGGTAATTTTTACGTTTTTTTTATTTTATGGAAAACTAAGGTATATGGTAAACTGAAATTAAAATGCCACCAACTAGGCCCTAGAACCTCTATCTCTGCTGAAAATCAGCTGAATCCATCAAATAGTTGATGAGATACAGGGTGGCACACACGTACGTACGTACACACGGATAACACAAAATCACTCCTGACCTTTCTGGATCTCTGGGTTGCCTTGACTAATGATGCTGAAATTCTACACACTTATAGAACCTATCAAATGAAAATTTTGTGCAAAGTTTAAACTAATTTTGTTTATTGTTTTTTAAGTTATGACTGATCAAAGAAATGAGATTTCTAGCATAGGTCGTTTTTGAAGTCTATTAAGGGATAGAGCGTTATCGCGCCTCCCTTGATTAATAAGATCAAAACTCGATTATAGATGCTTTATTTATGACAAACATAAAGCAACTCGACACATCACCATGTACTAAGACTAGTAGAAAGCTTGTATATTGAAGTTAGTGAACTTTACTTGACAATGCAAAGAGGAATACTGACATTGCAATAAAACAGCTATTGCCATACATATTACACACATTGCAATCAAACTGCATGAAGCTATTGTCATACATATTACACACACCTACATTCACAATAAACAGATCGCCATGTTGGCTGGGTCTGTAGAATTCACCCCCCCCCCAAAAAAAAAAAATAAAATAAAACAGTCACCCTAATTCTCAGTAGACCCTGACATCTACAGTAGCAGCTTGCCTTGTTTGGAGTAAACTATGTTTAAAAAAGAGTTGCGTAACGGGAAATAATTTTATCTGTCCTGGGACGGGTTCCCTTCTATTTTGTTTATTTCAAAATATACAAATAAGAAAACTTTAAAGCAGTTTCAGCACGTTAATAGAATACAGGTCGGTAGATAATTAAATTCTATTGCATTTGGTATAAGGCATTTGTTGTTCTTTTGTTTACGATTTCTCGGCTGTTAACTATTCTGCACTTTCTCTATTTACTCTGCTGTTTCTATTTACTTGACTCCATATACAAATAAGTATACATCGATCTTTATTATAGATTGACCGCTTTTTAATTATTATCGACTGTGACAAGGATTGAACCTCCAACATATAAACACCTGTTACTCAGAAGACTGTCAAACAACGTCAGTAGGTGTCGCATTAATTACTAACAGTCTGACAGTTAGACACATCTCGCTTTCTACCTATTAGCATGACGTCACTTTTCAGTGAACAGGCCTTTCTTTACTTTTACGATGGACACGGATATTTGCAACCATACCTTTTCTAAGGGTA
>OY744535.1:94315352-94322852 GCA_963556195.1 Sepiola atlantica
AAATGTGGGAAATTCCAGCTCAAACAAAGTTTTAAAAATTGACTTAACAATTAAAATTAGTATCACAAATAAGTGTAATTTACTAAGCAACCGTCAGCGGATAAAGGTAAAATAACAGAGTATTTTTTAAATTTCATAAGAGAAAGTCATAAATGAAAAATGCTTCTATTTTAAAAATCTTCCTAACCGGATTAAGTATTATTGGGATCACTCTTCATAGCTCATTACGTTATAAGTTCTAGCGTAAGTAGCTTGCATCGTAGACCGGGGTTGGCAGGGGTTAGTGCGTGTTACTATTAGGTTGTTCAGATCGAGGGTCGTGTTCCCCCGATTATAAACGTGCAAAGTTGAATCAAGCAATGTTGCATGCAAAGACAGAGTAATAATTAACAAACAAAAATGAAGTAGTTCAAATAACGTTTATTGAACGTGTGTGTACGTGGAATGATGAAGTGTGTGATGTATGCACGTGTGTCGATGGAAAAACAGTTCTTGAATAGGTATAAGAAGAAATGAATCCGGCGAGAGGAAAGTCTTTGAAAGCCGTACATAAAGAAAATGAGTTGAGAAACTCTTACCGTTGTTTGACCACGTGTGTTGGTAGTTGTTATGCCGATGCTAGTTGAAAAGAAAAAGAGAAAAGCGTGATGCGAAACGCTAGTGTATTAGCGTCGTTCTGTCGACCAGAGAAGAGTGAAACGGAACGCTAGTGTCAGCGTCTGTCTGCCGAGGCTGGTCGGTGAAGGAGAGATGGATTTTCCGTTTGCAACGGGTTTTATAGTCAGAAGGGCAGATAAATCTGGTGTCCCTTTACAGTGCCACCTGTCGGTGAAAAAGCGACACCTACCGGCAAACCGGTGTAGTTATGTTTTGAAAGGAGGAGGTAACTGCTACAAGAACTCCCCCCCAGATTGAAAAATATTGAAAATATTATTCAATATGTACAGTTGTAGATGAGAAGCATTCTTTGTGGGTATGTCTGTTTTGCTGTTGAAGATTAGAAAAAGTAGTGTGCACGCTACTTATTTCTGTTTTTCTATCTGTATTGAATGATTGATCGCAAGTGCGTCTGCGGAATTGAGTGTTTGTAACGCATGTGGATCTGCGTGTTGTTTGCATGCAATTGGGTCTGCATCAAGTTTGAGCGCAAGTGAGTCTGCGGTCGAAAAAATGCTCAGTGCAAGCGAATTTGCACTTGTTGGTGGCGTTGTTCATGTTGATTAGTCTGCGTGATGCAGAGCTGATGAACGAACGTTGAATTGTCAGTGTTGTCCAGGAATGTTTGGTGCTTGGGTCTGCGCGGTTGTTAATGAGTGAGCACAAGTGAATCTGTGCGGTATTGATGAGTGAGCACAAGTGAGTCTGTGCAGTTGTTGATGAATGAGCACAAGTGAGTCTGTGCAGTTGTTGATGAATGAGCACAAGTGAGTCTGTGCAATTGTTGATGAATGAGCACAAGTGAGTCTGTGCAGTTGTTGATGAATGAGCACAAGTGAGTCTGTGCAGTTGTTGATGAATGAGCACAAGTGAGTCTATGCATTTGTTGATGAATGAGAACAAGTGAGTCTGTGCAGGTGTTGATGAATGAGCACAAGTGAGTCTGTGCAGGTGTTGATGAATGAGCACAAGTGAGTCTGTGCAGTTGTTGATGTTGTTCATGTTAATTAGTCCGTGTTGTGGAGCTGATGAACAAACATCTAGTTGTTGAGATCGGTGGTACACTATGGTCAAAGTCAGATGCACAAATGTCTGCAAGTGAGTTAGCAGGTCCAGGTACAAGTGGGTCTGTACTGGTGTTGGTGCGCGTCGTTCGAGTTGATGTGTCCCCCAGTTGATCAACGAACGTCCAGTTGTTGAGTATTTAGTCGTGCTTGTGCAGTTGTACTCATTTTGAACTGGTGTAATTTCTTCCATAGTGTCATCAGTGATGTCCGGAACTGTTTGATGAATGTCCGGGAAGAGTTGGTTGTTCAAGTTGATGGGTCCTCCTGTTGATCAATGAACGTCCAGTTGTTGAAGAGGGTTGGTAGCCCTTGAAGGGTGATGTTGGTGCTTGCTGAGCCTGACTTTTTACAACCAGTAGTAAGTCTTGAGGCTTGGTGATGTTCGACATCGTGTGTTGTCTGTTTTGTAGTTTTCTTTTCTTTTATATATATATTTCCAACACGTGGGTAGAAGGGAAAAAGAAGAAAAAAAAAATGGAGCTGTAATTTGTTTCACACACGGAATGACGTTTTTTGTTTTCGTTTTAGTTTGTTTGAATGTTAGTTTCCACGTAGAGAGAGAATGGCGGCTTCTCTTTTTCTTTGTTGTTGAAAAGAAAGAAAAAAAAATTCGTATTTTCTTCTTTTTTTTTTTTTGAATTTTCATTTCCACGTGGTAAGGGAAAAAGATGGCAGCTTCCTTTTTTGCTTGTTGTTGAAACAGAAAATAAATTCGTATTTTCTTTTTTTGTATGAATTTTCATTTCCACGTGAAAAAGATGGCGGCATTATTTTGAATTTTTTTATCAACACGTGGTCCGGAAAAAAGATGGCGGCAATTAAAACATTTTTTTATCAACATGTGGTCACGAAAAAGATGGGCAGCGTGAGCGTTTGTTTTCTTTTGTTTTCTTTTTATCTCCACGTGTTCAAAACAAAGGAAGTGGCGTCTTGTAAGGTCCTTTTGTTCGTCAAAAAAGAAAAAAAAAGATTGGCAAAAGTTTGTCTTTTTCTTTGTATATAATTTTCCGACACGTGGGTAGAGGAAGAGAAAAAGAAAGAATGAAATTGTAATTTGTTTTATACTCGGAGAGAGCCGAGAAATGTTTGTTTTTCTTTGTTTGGGTATTTCCGCGTGGCCAGGAAAAATGGAGACGGTGGCTTCTTTTTTTTTGTTTGTTTGTATATTTCTACCACGTGGGTAGAAAAAAAAAGGAAAAGGATGGATGCGTAATTCGTTTCACCACGGAAGAAAAAAACGAGAAATGATATCTTTTTTTTTTTTTTTTTTTTTCAGGTATGAAATTAATTACTCTGCCCCATACAACAAAGCTTGCACGTCGGGTCACCAATGTTCAGATCGAGGGTCGTGTTCCCCCGATTATAAACGTGCAAAGTTGAATCAAGCAATGTTGCATGCAAAGACAGAGTAATAATTAACACACAAAAATGAAGTAGTTCAAATAACGTTTATTGAACGTGTGTGTACGTGGAATGGTGAAATGTGTGATGTATGCATGTGTGTCGATGGAAAAACAGTTCTTGAAAAGGTATAAGAAGAAATGAATCCGGCGAGAGGAAAGTCTTTGAAAGCCGTACATAAAGAAAATGAGTTGAGAAACTCTTACCGTTGTTTGACCACGTGTGTTGGTAGTTGTTATGCCGATGCTAGTTGAAAAGAAAAAAAGAAAAGCGTGATGCGAAACGCTAGTGTATTAGCGTCGTTCTGTCGACCAGAGAAGAGTGAAACGGAACGCTAGTGTCAGCGTCTGTCTGCCGAGGCTGGTCGGTGAAGGAGAGATGGATTTTCCGTTTGCAACGGGTTTTATAGTCAGAAGGGCAGATAACTCTGGTGTCGCTTTACAGTGCCACCTATCGGTGAAAAAGCGACACCTACCGGCAAACCGGTGTAGTTATGTTTTGAAAGGAGGAGGTAACTGCTACAAGGTCAATCTGGAAACGAACTTAACGGAAGTGACGTCACCCATGGGATTAGACAATGCGAGTTCCTGTCAGTTTGGATGTAGTATGCAGAGCGACGCGCGTATGAGTGCCTCATTTTGCGTTTCTCTCCTTACTTGCCCACATTCTTGCTGTACAACCCAAAGATGCATCAGCGAAATGAATAATCTATTTTCATAAGAACGTTTTGGTTGATTAATTAATTCATGAAACTAATGTCATGTGGCAAAAAAACGATTTTGGATTGCAATTGAAGAATAATCCTCGGTCTCTAAGGTAACGTCAACGACACACGTGGACACTGAGACGTCCACCGATAAGTTATGTATGCATTTCAATAAAAAATGATTTGTATTATTTGTGGCTAGTAACGTTAGTATCAGAGTGTTACCATAACTTTTTTTATTATATTAAACAAAGAAACTAAAGCAGTTTAACTATAGTAGCAGAAAGAAGTCAAATTGGATCCTCAGTATAAGATATAGATTTTTCAGATACATTTCTATCCTTGTAAAACCTCGAAAATCCCACCGACTTAATTTCATAAGGAAACTAACAAGGGTACCCGGCGTTACTTCGGAAAAAATATAACATATTTCAATTAAAAGTTCCATCGCTTTACTTTTCTTTATCTGTTATTTTTTAATATTTCAGTCTTTCCCCCTTTCCTGATTCCCCCATCCCTCTCCGCACCCCACTCTCTCTCTCTCTCTCTCTCTCTCTCTCTCTCTCTCTCTCTCTCTCTCATACGTTCAGCCTATTCCTCGGACCTACCATACATCCACATACACGCAAGTAACTCTCGTTTATATAAATTCCTCGAGGAATAATTTGGCATAAGGGAAGTATCCCCTTGATAACAAACAGAGTTACTTCCCTTTAGTACATGAAATGACTTGAAAAACCGACCAACTTTGACGAAATCTGCGCAAGTTGAGAATCAATGAATCAATATTCTTTTCTAAATGTTATATATTATTCACCGAGCGAACGTTGATCACGAAAATACAAACTATGTGGCTGGACGTTTAGTAGTTTTCGACTTTTAGGTAGATATACACACATCCACACTCATACAACTGTCCTTTATATATGTCACTGAGTAATAAGGCACAGCTCTATAATATAACAAGAAAACATTCTACGCATTCATTTTGCGTATAAAATAGGCATAAGCGTTATACAATGCTTTTGTCTTCACTGAGTGCTAACTGTATACAAGTAAGATATAGGCTGGATGCCCTCGGCCATCAAGCCATATTGTAGAAGAGTAATACGTCGAAACAGAATGTGTTGCTTATTTTATACATTCGTACGCTTTTGGCGTACAGTGTATTTTAAATAAATGATAAAAACTATGAAAAATTGCAAGAGTTAAAACGATTTTGAAGCTGTCAAAGAAAATATCAGTAAGTAATTTGATAAGAGACTCGGAAATAAATGTATGACAGAATCAGTGATAACTGAAAATTTATTTGAATCCTGAAGCTAGATAAAACTTTCACGTATATAAGGTTAGGGTTATATATATATATATATATATATATATATATATATATATATATATATATATATATATATATATATATATATATATATATATATATATATAGCATATGATCTGAAAAGATGCAAGATATCTTGCTTTACACCATATCAATACAAGTTCATTTAAAGACAAATAAATAGCAATGATATAATACGAGATATAATACGAGATATAATACGAGATATAATACGGATGATAACGGAATATAATACATGATAGCAACAAAATAGCAACGGAATATAAAAAAATATTTCGGAAATTATGACGAAAATTACAACGGAAATTATAACGGAAATTTCGGATATTATTTCGGAAATTACAACGGAAATTATAACGGAAATTTCAGATATTATTTCGGAAATTATAACGGAAATTATAACGGAAATTATTCCCCAAATATAACGGAATATAGCAACGGAATATAGCAACGGAATATAATATGAGGTGCGTGTGTACAGATAACATTGAACCTGAATTTTCTTCATTACGTTAAATTATAAGGAATACATTTCTATTAGAAGCAAAACATAGATTTAGAGCTACGTGTAAGGATATGACAACAACGAACAGGAAGTATTAATTGAGACGTGGCGAAGAAAGTTGGAAAGTTCTTTATTTTACTTTAATTTACTCCAAAAAAAGCACACTAAGACGTAAGGGTGTATTCTGAATAAGATAACCTTGGTTGAGAGTTTTGCAGCAAGATGTTTATTCACATTACATTTAAATTTCGGCATGTTGGTACAGTCACAGAAACAGTGAGCATGGCGGGAATTGCAAAAGCTAGCAGAAGGTACAAGAATATGTTAGTATAGAAGCATTCCAGCATCAGGGGATCTCTACAGTGAAATGGGTTGGTTTAGATGATTATCGGGTTGGTCAGAGGTATTAACGTCGAGGATGCAATAGTTTGGTTATTGATCGGACTGTGCTCAGACGTTGGTATGTTTTTTAAACATTATCTTCATTCGCCCTGAATTTTATTTAATGTGTACAAGAATATGGCACCAAAGAGGATGACACCAGTGAGGTTATATGCTGTAAGTACCTTATCAGTCTGTATGTCCCAAAGAAGTGTGGCATTGTCGTTCTCCTGTACCACTTCTGCTTTATTCTCATACCACTTTTCATTGTGGTCAAATTTATAAGGCTTGCAGATATTCCTGTGTAGCCCATAAGCGAATTTGTCGTGTCTCCATTTTTTATACTGATGTTGTGCTAACATTGGGAATTCAGATACTATATATGCTAAGGGTTCTTCCTTTTTATTACACAATCGGCATATCGGGGATTCTGCAGTTTTGTCCATGTAATGTTTGATTGATCTAGTACGGGTGGATTGTTCCTGGCTGCCATTTAAGTGCCCTCAGTAGATCTTTTGAGATCACCCTTGCCCAACCAATTCCAGCTGTCAGTTTCTCTAAATGCAGTATTATTAAAGTCTACACTGTGTAGTTTTTTTCAAATAATTTTAACCCTCTCCCTTGTAATCGTTGATTCTATTTAACCCTAGTTCTTAGTATTTCGTCTCTTTTCACTTCACGGAGAAATATCTTATTACTTTTAGAAATATATTTATAGAGACCGCCATTCTTCTATATTCACAACATCTTCAAGACTAAGTAGCCCTCGACCATCTTCCTTTCGAGGTAGATACAATCGATCTGCATCTCCTTTCCTCGCAAAAGCTCCATAAATTGTAACCATTTTCCGTCTTTTGGTATCCAAGCATTTTAGTTCATCTACATTCTAGTCAAGTATATGCAATGATAACTACTGTTCTGACATTGATAGCATAGATTGTAGTTCGACCTTTGGATTGTGGATGGGTGATTAAAGAATGATGCTTACTTTTCTGTTGTACTCAGCTGTGACCTAGTTTTCAGTTCCTTGTTTTTAATCTTATCCGCCTCCAAAATTCCCAAGTATTCGTAGCCCCTCTCACTGTCTACATTCTTTATAAGATTTGTTGTTGGGAGTTCAAGGCCATCTGAATGAACACGTTTACCCATATGTACAACAAGAATGGCGCAAGATGACAAAGTATATTCGTATGTCGTCACTAAATATTTTACCGAATTCAAGTTGGGTTTCATTCTTAAGGTCATCCATGAATAGTAAGTGGTTGACTGTAGGAAGTATTTTCCCAAGTCCATATCTTGCCTTCACATTACGTAAGAAAAGTGTCATTGGGATCAAACTAATGAGTAAATTGATTATTATTATTATCATTATTATTATTGTTATTATTATTATTATTTGTACTCACTAGGAGTTCTCACACAG
>OY744535.1:94325352-94342852 GCA_963556195.1 Sepiola atlantica
ACTTTTTTATAAGCCCAGTGAAATTCTGTGGACTTTTATCTTGTGGCTGTCTATTTACCTAGTTTATAATATATATATATATATATATATATATATATATATATATATATATATATATATATATATATATGGGAAAATGAAAAAGGAAAACCAAAAAATGGATGTTTTTTATGTGTACATTATTTCATTTTATTTTTCCTCCCATTATGGCTACCCTACATGTATCTGTACTTGCATGACATTTTTTCTCTATTTTATCATCCTGATGAAGTCTTATAAATAAAGACGAAACTTTGATGTACACATAAAAAACATCCATTTTTTGGTTTTCCTTTTTCATTTTCCCATCACGACGGATTACCTTCATCCTTCTCTTCCCATATATATATATATATATATATATATATATATATATATATATATATATATATATGTATATATATATATATATATATATATATATGTATATATATATATATATATATATATGTATATATATATATATATATATATATATATATATATATATATATATATATATATATATGCGATTTTATGAAGGCTTATCAAAGCATTCCTTTCAGGACACCAATGATCACAATTAAAGATTTTTTCTTACAAATATTATTTATTCAAGTGAGCATTGGTGTCCTGAAAGGAATGCTTTGGTAAGCCTTCATAAAATCGCGTATACATGCTCTGTACTCTGTAATCGAGTATCATCGAGCTTGTTTTTATTGGCACAACCCTGGTCTTCACTGAATGATTTATTTCATAAGTGAAATATATATATATATATATATATATATATTTATATATATAACTTCTTTGTAATATTTATTTTATGAGTGAAAAATCTAAATATATATATATATATATATATATATATATATATATATATATATAACTTCTTTGTAATATGGTAGCAAAAATCTCAGCAGAGTGCTCGATTAATTAAGAATTAAAGTTAAAAATTAAACATTAAGAGCGTAATTTTTATTTATATTGGTACAGAAAAATTAGTACAACATTCGTACCGTCGGTTTCAAGCACGGAAGGACTTAGCCATCCGGTTCTCTTCAGCTTCTGTTGTCATCTGTTTCGGAAATGTGAAGTCACGTGTCACTCTCGTTTGGGCGCGTTATTTGCTGAGAGTGTTGTGTGTGTTTGTTTAAATTTAAAGTAAGGAAGGTTTGAAAAAAAAGGGCGAGGGTGAAAAGTGACAGTTGAGATTTTAACTGGAGGAGATTAAAAAAGATATATATATATATATATATATATATATATATATATATATATATATATATATATGAAAATATTTATTGTTGTTTATTATCTACGGACGTATACGTTTCATCTTTTTTCAATCAAGACTCTTCAGCGTAGAAGTTTGACTATTCACTACTGGTCACACGATTCGAAACCCTGGATTATAAGTATTTTTATATTAAGGAATGATGCATTATAAAGCAAATGACGTCACGCTGTATTTGCACTACGACTAAAGTGCTCTACTAATAATTAAGGAGCGACAAATATGAAAATATTTGTTGTTGTTTATAAAACTATATTAAAAACCAAAAATAAAAATGAAAAATAAAAAATTAAAAAAATATTTCTATATAATTCCCGTGAGTCAATATTATGAGTTTTGTATATTTGGTCGTTACTGTTTTGAGGGTTGAAGATGTGTTTTCTAAAGTAATTAGGGAGAGGGAATAGTGGTTTAAGGATTAAAAGTGTTTAAAAGGAACAACATTAATTAATTTCGTGTTTAAATCCTGGATTAAAGGAATTTAAATAAAGGTATCATCCGGGCGGTCTAAGGGCAGTAACTCTGTAGGGGTTTTAAATGGTGTGAAACCGTCTGTTTGGGAGATGTGAGAGATTAGTATTATGAACGAGAAATGGTGGGGACTTATGGGAGTAATAATAATGTTGTGAAATGAGAGTGTTACCCTCTTAATGACTGGAGAAATATTTTGAAATTTTTGCTCTTGAAAAGTAGTGTGGATATGGGTTGATTAAGGTATTTGTTCGTATTTCAAAATTGTATTTATATTTGTATGGGGTGATAGTTGGGAAAATGTTCTGGAGTGGAAGTCGTTATTTAATCGGCCAATTATGGGGTTATGTATTTGGCATACCGACTTCCACTCCAGACCATTTCCCCAACTATCTTCTTCTTCTTCTTTTTCTTCTTCCTCTTCTTTTTCTTCTTCTTCTTCTTCTTCTTCTTCTTCTTCTTTTTCTTTTTCTTTTTCTCTCTTCTTCTTCTTCATCTTCTTCTTCTTCATCTTCTTCTTTTTCTTCTCCTTTTTCTTCTTCCTCTTTTTCTTCTTCCTCTTCTTCTTCTTCTTCTTCTTCTTCTTTTTCTTCTTCCTCTTTTTCTCTTTTTCTTTTTCTTCTTCTTCTTCTTCTTCTTCTTCTTTTTCTTCTTCTCTCTTTTTCTTATTTTCCTTCTTTTTCTTCTTCCTCTTTTTCTCTTTTTCTTTTTCTTGATGTTCTTCATCATTTTCTTTTTCTTCTTCTTCTTTATCTTTTTACATTGTCAGTATTTCCTTTCGTCCACCTTCTTTTTTAGTACATTTTTCTCTTTGTTATTTACCCACCCCTATCTCTCTCTTTCTCTCTCTCTCTCTCTCTCTCTCTCTCTCCAATTAGCCAACAATAAGAGAACACATGCGAACTACTTGCTCAGCGCAAAAAGAACCGAAAAGCCTGACACGAAACGCTGACACAGCAACAACGTTTAAAAGAAACGCATAACAAAACGGAAATGAGCGACGTCGGTGGTGTTGGTGGTGTCGGTAGGGGAAGGCTGGAGGGAAAGAAATGTGAAACACATAGAAACTCATCGAACGTCATTGGCGCCAAGACATTCGCTTCAAGCCAAATCAGTTATGTATGAATGCTTCGGACTTAAATAAAATACAACTTTGGTCTATTCAAATGTTCAGTCTGTTACAATCAGTTACGTGGTTTAGCTCTTTTCTTTTACGGCACATCACCCCGATTCGGACAACTTATTCTCAAATCAAACTATTTTTGCAAAAGTTCGATTCATATATATATATATATATATATATATATATATATATATATATATATATATATATATAAGATCGGATTCTAACTCTGCCTGATGAGATCTCAGTTTATAGTAACTGTTGATCGATAACATCGACATGCCAGTGTCGCAGATTTTGTACATGTCTGTGTAAATAAAATTATCATATATAAAGCTCTATTTTGATATTGAGCACTTTTTATAAACCCGGTTAAAATTCTCTGGATTACCACCCTGTGGATATTTTTCACCTGGATTATTACCATTATATATATATATATATATATATATATATATATATATATATATATATATATATATATATATATATATATATATATATATATATATTTATTCATACAGACTTGTAATAATCCGCTACACTAGCACGCTATTGATAAAGAGCTGTCAGAACTCTGATCTCATCAGGCGCAGAAGCAAATCTGATGCTTTCTTCAGATAATATTTGGAAAGACCATTCGGCTTTTTCCAAATCTGATCAGAGGGAAGGATCAGATTTTGCTTCCTCCTGATAAGATCTCAGTTTCTAACAGCTGTAGGTCGATAACATCGATATGCCAGTGTCGCGAATAATATATACATGTCTGTATAAATAAACATAATTATATATAAAAGTTCTACTGAATATTGAGCACTATTTATAAGACCGTTGTAAATTCTTCGGATTTTTATCTTGTGGATGTTTACTATACCTGAATTACGATATATATATATATATATATATATATATATATATATATATATATATATATATATATATATATATATACATGAATATATATACATATATATATATATATATAATTAAGTATGTGCATATATATATACATTCATTTATAGAGTAAGATGTATCTGTCTATATATATATATATATGTATATATATATATATATATATATATATATATATATATATATATATATATATATATATATACATTATTTATTTAAAAATATATGCGTTAAATATTTCAGAGACGTACGGTAGTTTCATCCAGATTGACTGACTTTTAAAACTTTTAAAAGTCGTCTATAGAACATGAGGTATTTTCAGCGAAGAACAAGAAGAATGGAGATTTAATGTACCGCATTATTTAAGCGTCCCTTTTGAAGAAAGCACCGGGTCAATGTGTCAGGGTTATATATTAATATATGCGTAATGAAGTATATTTAAACTAATTTAGATGTTGGTGATGGATTTTGTTTGTTTTACCGCTTCTGAAGTGTGTTAATTTTTAGGGATTACTTTGTGTCGTAATTTATTGGTTTCTTAATGGATTTACTATATGTTTTATTATATTTTTACTTACTGTTTATTTGTTTATTTCTTTATAGTTTTGTATTTCATGTATATTTGTGGTGGATAATTGCTATGTTGTGGCTGGATGTTGAAGGAGGTTATTTCTATATAAGTGAAAGGGTTCATCAAAGAGATATCGAAGTGTGTTTACTATCATTGCAATCGTGTTGTATTCTTGTATTTAGTTAATCCCGCTCTATTTTTCTAATAATGTTTACGAGTCTACTGTAGGTCTATGTTAAGCGGAAGGGGTTAAGTCTTTGTCATATATAATTTCTTTAAATTTAATATACGTTTAACTAGTAAAATTCATGTATTTATCACGTAACATATTTAAACATTGTGATGGCGTATCCAATGATTTAGGTTATATTTGTGACACATGCGATTAAAAGAGATGTGAGTATATGTTATATTGGAGATGTGAGGGGGTATGTGGTTGTAGCATGTTCAACATATCTAGGGGAAAAGAGGGGTTGTTATGTTGTATATAAACATTGATCATATTTTCGAAAGATATTGGGTTAGATTGGTGGGTATGTCCTATATTTTCGATGATGTAAATATTATCGGTTTTATGGGGTTATTAGTGAGTTATGTATTTTCGTTGCTTGTCCATATAGTAGATTTTTTCTTTTGTGGGACATTTTTTGAATACCTCAGTTTTAATGTTCATACAGTTTATGCAAAGGTTATTGGTTTCCTGTAGAATCCTGAATTTTCTAGTGGTGCTTAGTTAGCAATTACTGGGGGAAGGGCTGTAGGAACTTGGTTAATCGATAATTCTCCATTCTATTTTATAGGGAGTGTTGAACCTCTTGAGTGTCTATATATATATATATATATATATATATATATATATATATATATATATATATGTATGCATATATAATTAATATATATATACATATATATGTATATATATATACATATATATATATATATATATATATATACATATATGTATGCATATATAATTAATATATATATATATATATGTATATATATATATATATACATATATATATATTAGGGTAGGTCGATTTTACACTTTTTTTTAAATATTAAAAAAAGGCACGTTCCGAAAGTTGTATATAGACCTATTAAATACTCATGCAAAAAATTAGATCAAAAACTTCAGCGGTTTTTTGAGCGTTTGGTATCAAAGATCGTAGACAAGAATATACTGAAAATTCCTCGTTTTTGCAAGATTTGCTTGAATATTGGTGTGAAAACCAAATAATTTTAGCATTTAAAAGCAGGGAATGTCCTTTTATTTTATAAAAATTATATGAATTAAAGAAATCTTCAAATTGAAAATTTGCCCCCCCCCTCATTTTCAGTATCTGCTTTTGTAAACTACCTTTTAACGTTATGAATTAAACAGTAATATTTGAATACCTAAAAAAATGATTTTTTCTGTTATTAGTGAAAATATAACAAGCAAAGAAATAAGGAAAAACCTAACACTATTTTAATGAAGCTTAATATAGAGAGTCAAATTGCTCCATATAAGACCCCTTAGACAAAAATGCTGGTCTCAATTTCTGACTCAAAACTTTGGCTGTAATGTGTTGATGCCTTGCTTCAAAACCATATACAGTTTGTGAAGCTTCTGTTATTAACTTAACTGCCCGTTCCACACCCTGAGAATGTGAGGGCAAATCTGGCAAGTCAAGCTTGGTTCCATTCATCAACGATTCTCGAAGTTCAGATTCAGTAAAATCTTCCGTCATTGGTGGTTCAAAAATGCCGCATAATTTTAAATCTATTAATTGTGTCCAATGTGTGGCATTAAAATTAATAGGTAGTATTCTTTTTAATCTTTTTCTGGTTGACTCCTCACTCCTGAAAGAACAAATTAATTAATTGAATTATTAAAAAATTCCAATCTGTACTGCTTTAATAATTATGGTGAAATTAGATAAAATCTTTAAAAATCATTCTATAAATTGGAATAAATAATTGAGTCAGAGATATATGAATAAATATTACTTACCTAATGGCCAAAATTCTTTTTAAAGCTTCTTATCTTACTTCAATCTCCTCAGATTTAACCATGGAATATAGAAAGTTTTCAGGCAGTAAACAAAATGTATTACCTTGTATATTTCTAAATGTGATAACTTGGATTTCCTGAGGCTTCTCCTTAATCCTCTGGGTCATATTAAAAATGTGCACTTACTGATTGTGGAATTTACTATTTCTTTTAATTTCAAACCAAAAAGTGGCATACACATTTACAATAAAATTTACTACATAGTGTAGTTTTGTTGTGTGCCTTTGTGGGTATGCACCACGAGTCCATAAACACATAAGCCTGATGGCCAAAGTTAACCATCTTGCTTGGTTTAAAGGACCAATTTTCCAGGAGGCATATCTAGAGTCAACCTTACCTCTAGAAATACCTACTGTGTATTCATAAAGGAGTCTTTGGTCAGAACTAAGATCATGTATTTCATCAATTTTAAAAATTGACTCTAGAGGATTGCTAATAGTGGAAAATGATATTTGGGGTAAATCATATCAATCATTTGAGCATAATTTCCCCAGAGGGCTACTGAATGTTGTAGGGCCCTTTGCGCAACCATCTATGTTTTTAAAAAGGGCTCTGAAAGGTAGTTCATTATGATGCAAAGAGCAACCAATTGTGTGAAGAGTTTTAAAAAGTTTTTTTTCTAAAATTGCAACCATTCCACCATCGCAACTTGTGTTGGTATTAGTGTTGTCAACAAGTATAGCCTTGATACTGTTCTCACTGTGGAATTCATGCAAAACATCCACCACTTGATCTGCATGAACAGCACCTGTTGCACCACTATTCGGAAGAACTCTATGTGTCAGATATTTACTTTCACATGGTGTTTCTTTTGTAAAAGTTAAATGGTGTTCTGGTCCCTTAGTTTTTTTCATAATTCTCTGTCTATTTTCATCCACAATTTCCTTATACATCAATGTGTCCTTATCCATTCTCCCATCAACTCCAATACATATATTTTAGGTGGGGTAAAAACTCCTGGCTGAAATAGTTTTATTTATCTACCTCCAACAAGGTAAGATGTGACACAAGGTCAGGAAAGTGGGATTATATAACCCTGCGCTATAGAGGTGAGCACTCTGGCCATTAAAAAATTGACTGGGCAGCCCCGTCGGCATTCCCCTGTAGGGGCGCCTCAGACAGTTAGCAATAAACTTACTCCTCCCCAAAGAGGAAAGGCAAAGCCTGGGAGGATGCACCTCCTAGAATTGCACAGGACGGACAAGCCCCAATAGACGGGCGTAAATCCAGACCCAAAGGCCCGGACGATACAGATTTATTTGGTGGGGTAAAAACCCCTGGCTGAACTAGATTTTATTTATCTACCCCCAACAAGGTAAGATTGACAAAAGGTCAGGAAAGTGGGATGAGAAAGCCAGTGCTCGAGAGGTGAGCACTCTGGCCATTTAAAAATTGCCTGGGCAGCTTCGTCAGCATTCCCCGGTAGGGCCGCCTCAGACAGTAAGCAATACACTTACTCCTCCCCAAAGAGGGAAGGCAAAACCTGGGAGATGCACCTCCTAGAACTGCACAGGACGGACAAGCCCCAATAGACGGGCGTGAATCCAGACCCAAAGGCCCGGACGATACCGGTTTATTTGGTGGGGTAAAACCCCCTGGCTGAACTAGTTTTTATTTATCTAACTCCCACAAGGTAAGGTGTGACAAAAGGTCGGGAAAGTGGGATTAGATAAGCCAGCGCTCGACAATTCAATATATATGTGTGATAATTAAACAGACAATCAACACGGGAAGTCAAATTCGCCCGATGAATTTTCAACCGGTGAATACCATAAAAAATATCCAATAAATAAAACGCCTATGTAAACAAATAATTATTTATATATAACATTAAATATCATAGTGTTTTATTCCTTTTTAATTTGAATATGTACATTTAATTTCTTAAGAAAAATAATAATAAACTTTAAAATATTTATTATTAAGTAATGTATTACTTTTTTTTGTTAAAACCCGGGTTTAATTTAAGGCGACACATCTGCCGGTGAAATCTCGGCAGTGAGAAAAAATCTCGATTTATTTGATCTTAAAGTTGCAATGCTCAAATAAATACAAAATTTTGAAGAAAAATATTTCTTGTGGTAACTTTTGACATTATTTGGCAACTTTCTTCGAGTGCGATAATTTACAGTTTCAAAATCGACCTCCCCTAATATATATATATATATATATATTAATTATATATGCATACATATATGTATATATATATATATATATATATATATACATATATGTATGCATATATAATTAATATATATATATATATATATATATACATATATATATATATACATATATGTATGCATATATAATTAATATATATATATATATGTATATATATATATATATATACATATATATATATATTAATTATATATGCATACATATATGTATATATATATATATACATATATGTATGCATATATAATTAATATATATATATATATGTATATGTATGTATATATATATATATATATATATATATATATATATACATATATATATATAGACACTCAAGAGGTTCAACACTCCCTATAAAATAGAATGGAGAATCATCGATTAACCAAGTATATATATATATATATATATATATATATATATATATATATATATATTTTTCGAAAGCCAACTTATCCATCTGTATTTCTCCTCTGATGATAAGATCTTGATCTTTGAAAAGCCTTAGCTTAAGGAAAGAAAAATAAACACTAGTTTATTACTGACAACCTTGCATTGAACAACTGAAATTTGAAATAAATTTGGACAATCGTCGCATATTGATCACTCTTTTTTCTTCTATTTCTACTATTGCTCTATCTCGTATATTGAGCTAATCCTTTTCACAATAGGTTCCATCTACTAAAAGTTTTCACTTTGGTTTATTTTGATCCTATATATATATATATATATATATATATATATATATATATATATATATATATATGGTGATACTCAATGTTTGATGCCCATTTTTTGTCGTGTTTGAAAGATTTGTTAAAATGTTCTATGTTTTTATCTATAGTTTTTTGGTCAGTTTTAGTGTATGTGTTTTCGTCGGATAATAGAGTAGATATTTTTTGGATATATGAGTTTTTGTCCATGATTACTATGCCCCCTCCTTTGTCTGATGGTGATATGATTATGTTGTTGTTGTTAGCTAGGTGTTTAAGAGTGTCTATGTATCTCTTGGGTAAGACGGGGTCATTAGGGAGAGTGGTGGTAGTTGAGATTATGCCTTGAATGAAGCCTTTGGTGAAATCTGTGTCAGCGTGTCTGTAATTTTTTAGAACTGTGTTGGTGGTGGTGTTAGAGTGTATTCCAGTGGCGAATTTTAAACCGAAACTGAGAGCTTCAGTTTCTATGTCAGAAAGTTTATAGGTAGTGAGGTAATTTATGAGTTCGGGCTCCTTAAAACCCATATATATATATATATATATATATATATATATATATATATATCCATTTTTTCTTTCACAATAAAACATATTATGTTTGGTTTTTTTTTTGGATGTGGGTTGACAATTTGTAGAATTTGGAATATTCGGACTACTGTTCTCATCTTGGGTGTTTTTATCACAACGTTTCGGCGGATGTAACCTCCGACCTTCTTCAGGTGTATTTTGTCGAACTCGGGAATCATGATGGAGTTTTTATAAAATCCACGGGGGTAGCATGCTCTTGTCTATCAGCCATGACTATGAAGAAGTCTTCAGTAATTCGCAATTCTTCGTATCGCCCGCACTGAGCATTGAACCTTCAACCTTCAGATGACTGTCACTTAGAACTGAATTGTACTTAGTACTATATCCACTGCGCCAGTGGATAAAGTACACCTGAAGAAGGTCGGAGGTTATATCGGCCGAAACGTTGTAATAAAAACACTCAAGATGAGAACAGTAGCCCAAATGTTAAATAATGATGCTGATGGTTATGATGATCGTGGTGATGATGATGTTAGCAGGAGCATCGGAAGTCTCGTTTTCAATTCCGTTGTGACGATATCCGCTCTCTTGCTTTCCAGAATTCGGTGCGTGTAGGCGCATGTTAGCGACCTCAGGCTGGGACGCCAGTGGGGGGCGTTAGGTATGAATTAAAGAAGAAGTTAATGTACGTATTGCGGTGATTCTCTCTCACTCCCCCCCACCCGGGCCAGCCAACTCAAGACTTGTGTTGTGTTAAATAAATATTTGGAAACTCAAAAACGGCTTTGGTTGCGTTGTGCTTTAAGATGACTGCAGCGTGCGACCATTACGATGAACGGAGTGCGGTAGCCAGGACGAAGCTGATAACCCAGGTAAGCGAGAACTGCCACGACCCATCACGGGACGGCTATGCAACACGAATAGTCCAAATTCTACAGTAAACTATATGTTAAAAAATCCAACCCTCAGGATCCATTTGATGTTCCAATGAGAGCCTACGACCTTGCGGATACATGCGATCTGATTGAACTCTTCGTCCTATTCTCGTAACAAACATTCCTTAACCAAGAGTTCGACCTCTACCAAGACGACGATCTATGCCTATCTCGCAACAATAACGTACAATCACCTGACAGATTAAGAAAGCAATTGGCAGCATTTCTCAAACAGCTAGGATTTAATATCACCATTGACACTAATTAAACTAGCGTGGGTTTCTTAGACGAAACTCTGGACCTGTTTAGTAAACCCACTAGACTATACAACAAACCCATCGTATATGAATATTGTACCCATCATAAGCAAGAGAATCTCATATATATATATATATATATATATATATATATATATATATATATATATATATATATATATATATATATATATATATATATGTGATGGACTCTCCCGTCGATTTCGACGTATGAGTGTCCCGCCTGGGGCTGAACGCGCGTAAATTTGTAATTCATATATATATATATATATATATATATATATATATATATATATATATATATATATATATATATATATATATATACGGCACAATCACGTTGACACACACACACACATATATATATATATATATACGGCACAATCACGTTGACACACACACACACATTATATATATATATATATATATATATATATATATATATATATATACTACTCACATTGATTCATTTGTCTTCAGTCAAAGTCCTGAAGATATCAAGGGGCCACTTCCTCTCTATATGAGACTCATAGATATTCAAATATTCAGTTGAAGTTCTCGTTTACTTGACAAACGTTAAGTTCGTAAACAAGTTCAGAACATCAATTTTAACCTCCGAAATTGAACGGTAAACTATGTTTTAATTTATTTTTCTTGTGGTCACTTGGTCTTATCGAATTCCAGGACAAAAAAGTAATCTAATCTGGTAGAGTGTCCAGCTAACTGCTTATACTTCAAGTGACATCACTTAGAGAAGGTGCACCATTCCTCGTATGAGCGAGGGTATAGCTGTGTCGAGCGGATCTCATTTGGGCTTCGAATACTATGTTATTTTAAATAGTCGGTCAGAGTTTAGGTGAACAATCATATTTTTAAGTTGACCTGACAAACCCTTGTACATAGAGACTGAATACATACGAGAATAGTGTCTAGTAAGTAAATATAACTCTCAAACTATACATATATATATATATATATATATATATATATATATATATATAGAGAGAGAGAGAGAGAGAGAGAGAGAGAGAGAGAGAGAGAGAGAGAGAAAGAAATATATACGGTTTGCCGGCGTATTTTTTAAGAAATTCCATTCTTTCACTCGCTTTGTATTCATTTTTGCCATTAAAGACCTGAAAATGATTCCGGAGAGAATTGAAAACGTTAGTCAAACACATGGATCCTTCATCAATTCATTCCATTTACACGTCAAAAAGATCATTCGACGAATGGAAAAAAAAAGGAATCACTAAACAGAAGAGTTCTGTCGTCTTCAACAACACATGCCTCAATGAAAAAATGCTGCCTAAATACACACAATATATATATATATATATATATATATATATATATATATATATATACATATATATCGTCATGCAAAACCTTACTTATTCGGAGAACAATATTCCATACCTCCTCGAAATCACTTATATATTGCAAATAATGTGTCTGCTTAACTGAAGAACATACAAAATATCACTGATTGTTTTGAAGAACCCCACTAAACATCCTAAATAAGGAAAACACATTCAAATATAAAAGTAATACAATATTTATTGCTTATACCCGGGGTAGAACGAGTGTAAAATGAGTATTTTTGTCAGTCCAGAAGAATTCACCGCTCAGAAAATGTTATAAAGTAAAAAAAAAAAAACATTGAAAAAATGAAAAAAAAAAACAGACAATACACAGGTTAAAAAAAACAGTTGTTTCCTTATTTGCTATGTGAAAAACAAAATTATTTTCTGAATCTATTCGGTGTACGAAACAAATATGTTAGTTAAAAACATTTAATTAGTAATGATGCCTTTAACAAAATAAAATAAACATCTAGTTAATAACAGTTCTTTAGCTACGAGTGGTTCGTTCGTTATTTTTATATATTTATTTTACTTTAATTTTCTTTGTCAGAATTTATCGTCTGCCAGTCTTCAATTTATCGTTTGGCAGTTTTCGCCTCGTCAACTCCTGTGCGCTGCCGAGACCTGCAAAGTCAGGGAAACGCCGTGCGTCCTCTATGCCATTACCGATTATGATCTGGGGTATATTCCACAAAGACCTACATTCCAATGTGTAATTGGCCCATTATATGCAATGAATATTTCGAAGCAAATGACTACTTCATTTATTAATTAGTGATGAATTTCACTTTCGTCAAAATGTCATCGTGAATTGTGGGGCAAGTGCGTATAGTTCTCGTCTAATTGACCATTTGTAGGAAACTATTTAACGAGAAGTCGACCAATTCTTGAAATGGAAATCGCCAACACCCATGAAAGCCTTAAGAAATACATCAATGAAGACGGACCCTTGATTTTCTCCAATGCTAATTCAATACTAACACATCAATGGACATATTCTGAAGATAAAATTGACTATATTACTTTTCATACTACTACTACTACTACTACTACTACTACTACTACTACTACTACTAATACTAATACTACTACTAATACTACTACTACTAATAATAATAAAATTATAATTAAAAAATAATAGTAAGTATGCTCATGAAGATAAAATAAAAATAACAATAATAATAATAAAAAATTATTAAAATAAAATAATAATCTTAATAAAATAATAATGATAATAATAATAATAATAATAATAATAATAATAATAATAATCATAATGATACTACTTTTACTATTGCTACTACTACTACTAATAATAATAATACACTATTAATAATAATAACAACAATAATAATAATTACAATAATAATAAAATAAAATAATAATAATCATAATCATAATGATACTACTACTACTATTACTACTGCTACTACTACAACTACTACTACTATTAATAATAATAATGCAATAATAATAATCACAATGATGATAAAATAAAATAATGATAATAATCATAATCATAATGATACTACTACTACTACTTCTAATAATAATAATAATAATAATAATAATAATAATAATAGTAATGATAATAATAATACAGCAGAAAAAGAACATAGCCATGGCATGGATTGACTACAAGAAAGCTTCGACAAAATCCGTCATACATGCATAATTGATTGCTTTAAAATATACAATACACCCGACAAGAGTATTACTCTTATTAAGAAAGCAATGGAAACTATAACCGGCAGCTTGATAACAACACGTGATTGAGATAAAAATACAAAGAAGCATTTTCAAAGGAGGCTCTCTGTTACCACTACTTATTATCATAGCCAAGATGCCATTCAGAAAACGTGATGCAGGATTAAAGTTTACACAGAAATCAGAATAAACCATCTCATGTATATGGACGAGCATAAACTATTTGAAAAACAAAAACAAAATGGAACTGGAAAAGCTGATACATACAATCAGACTCTTCAGCCAGGACATTCAAATGGAATTCGAAATTGAAAAGTGTGCACCGCTACAGATAAAAAAGGGGGAACATGGAGTGAACTGATTGCATGAAACTGCCCAATCAAGATGAGATTAGAGCGTTAGGTGAACAGGAGAGCTATAAATATGTTGGAGATCTAGAAGCAGACATCAGAAATTCTACAGACATGAAAGAGAAGACTGGAAAAATTATTTGCCAAGAACAAAAAAATCTTAGAAACAAAATTATATAGCATATATCTAGCAAAAGGAATAAACACCTGAGCAGTATCACTAATAAAATAATCTGGACCATTCATAGGCATAACTATATAAGAGCCCATGCCCCTTGATCAGAGAACTAGATGATTAATGATCATGTACTACACACTACACCCACAAGACGATACGGACAGACTTTACATGAAAAGAAACTAAGGGGGAAGAGGACTGGTAAGTATAGAAGACTGTGTGGAAAAATAGAAAAAAAACTGAATAAATACATAACCCAGAACACGGAAAGACTAATCACCGCAACAAGAGACACCGTCCCAACGAACAATTTGGGAAGCACCGACACCAGAAACTAAAAGACAAGAAAAGAAAAGTCGGAAGAAAAAAACTACATACACGCTTCATGAGATTTACAGAAGAATCCAACGAATATAGCTGAGCATGGATGTGAAAAGGGCACTTGAGCAGCGAAACGGAATCTTTACTGACGGCTGCGCAGAACAATGCGATTAGGGCAAACTACATTAAAGCTAAAATAGATAAGATCCAGGAAAACAGTAAATGCAGACTGTGTGGACAAAGAGACGAAACTGTAAATCATATAATAAGTGAATGTAGAACACTCGCTAAAAAAGAATACAATAACATACTTGATTGTATTGGGAAAGCAGTACACTGGGAACTGTCCAAACGATTGCATTTCAAACACGCAGACAAATGGTAAAAAACATAAACCAGAGACAGTACTGGAAAACAAAACACATAACATCCTCTGGGATAATGATGTACAGACAGATAAACTCACGCAAACAAGAAGACCGGATGCCATACTAATGGACAATAAGGAAAACTCCTGTCAAATCGTAGGTTCAGTCGCTCCAGCAGACTACGGTGTGAAGATAAAGGAGACAGAAAAACGAAGCTAATACACGGGACTTGCCATAGAAGTGAAAGGAATAATCGTAAGAGCACCAGGAATAGTCTTAAAACACCTTCAGAAAAGACTGGGAGAAATTGGAATCAAAAGGACACTGAGACAATACAAAGTAGTGCAATGATCAAAACAGTGAGGGGATAGAACTAACCAGACCGCTACTGGAAGAGTGCGTACAGTGCTAGAACCTTTGAGGGCTTATTCTGCCCCAAATCTCAGGGGAGACAAATGGGCATGGTCAGCGAGAAATCAATGGTATGCGGCAATTGCGATACCACATGATCATTCGCGGTGCTGATTGAAAAGAGTTTGAGAGTACTGGAAATCTGGTGAGACTTGTCGCTCAGACACAAGGGAACACCACTTGTTGTTGTCGGTGAGCAATCACTGACGATGTGTTGTGTGATAATTCCTGTGAGTGGAAATAATAATAATAATAATAATAATAATAATAATAATAATGGCATCAGTCACGCCTTATAGCACACACAATAATTGTGAAAGAGAATTGTTGGGGAGGATGGGAAGACTAAAGATAAAGAGCACCTATCATACCTCGACTAGATGAGTGTGGGGTGTACTGGGACCGTAGGGAAGCTTATTGCAACACACATCCTAGTTAAGACAAATTGATTATCTAGCGGGGAAACAATGGTAAGCGGCTGGTGTGATAAGGCAAAGTCATTTGCAGTAAAAAGAGGCGGAGAGTACTGGAAAGCTGCCACGCAGACACCAGGCAACACCACTTTTTATAGTCTGTGAGTAATCACTCATGATGACCTGTGTGGAAACTCCTGGTGATACTACTACTACTACTACTACTACTACTACTACTACTACTACTACTACTACTAATACTATTACAAATAATAATAATATTAATAATAATAATAATAATGAAAATAATAAACTGTATACAATCAATGTGGAACATATTAACGACACAACTGAGCGAACAAGTTATTTATCTTCCTCCCACAAGGTAAGATGCGACACAAGGTCGGGAAAGTGGGATTTAAAAAGCCAGCGCCCGAGAAGGTGGGCACTCTGGCCTACAAAAAATTCCTGGGCAGCCCCGTCGGCATTCCCCGGTAGGGGCGCCTCAGGCAGTAAGCAATAAACTTACTCCTCCCCAAAGAGGGGAGGCAAAGCCTGAGAGGGGACACAGGAAAAACCCATAGACCGGCGTAAATCAAGCCCGAAGGCCAAGACAACACCGGTCCATGGGGTGCAGTATCCATTGGAACAGATAATACACTTTGATCTTGGCCAACTGACAGAACAAATCTACCACTCCCTGAACAATCGTGGACTGCTCCCTGACGAACAAATAGGACGCCGGACAGACAAAAAAAAAGGGCGCATGATCAAAAGATCCCGAAGGAGGTAAAAAGCAGATAAAAGAACATATCGATCGCCTGGATTGACTACAAGAAAGCGTACGGCATGATCCCTCAAGCATGGATAATCGAATGCGTATGAATGTACAAGATCCCGACAAGATTATTACTCTCATTAAGAAAGCAATGGGAACATGGAGAAAAGAACTGACAGCTGGAGGACAATACCTGGCTGAGCTATTAATACAGAGATACGTCTTCCAAGGAGACTCCATATCACAACTAATACATGATGCAACTCAACTAAATACTAAGGAAATGTGATGGCAGATACAAGTTCACCGACACAGAACAAAGGTTTAGATCATTACCGTCTATCAAGACATTAATGATCTAAACCTATTGGCAAAAAAGAAAATGAACTGGAACAGTTAATAAATACAAACAGACCCATTGCATTAAAATGTGATTTGAAATTGAAAAGTGTGCACTGCTCGAGATAAAAAGGATACACTGTAGACAATAAGGGTCATAGAACCGCCCAACCAAGACGAGATGAGGG
>OY744535.1:94345352-94370352 GCA_963556195.1 Sepiola atlantica
TATATATATATATATATATATATAGTAAGTTATCAAAATATATTTATATTTATGCAATTAAGCTACAAAGAGGCTTCTGCGTTTCATCCCCGGGGGGAATCGTTCGTCAGGTTAAAATGCATTTTAGCCTGACGATTCCACCTGGCAATTAAACGCGAAGCTTAATTGCCATAAATATATTTTCTTTACTTACTACCCAACTCTACTCACGTATCGAGCACTGTTGATGTACATACTTAAAATTGATACATAAAAAAATTAATTTTTTTATAACATGTTATGTGGATACATGAAATAACAATTATATATATATATATATATATATATATATATATATATATATATATATATATATATATATATATATATATATGGGAAATGAAAAATGGAAAAAACCAAGAGATATTTTTTTATATATTCATCAACGTCTCGTCTTAATTTGTTAGACTTCCTCAGGATGAAAATTTAAAGAAAAATGTCATGCAAGTTCATTGAAATATTGGTTTGACATGATGGGTTGATGAGAAAAAAGTAGTAGCCGTAACTACTAAGAGCGCTGGACCGAGGTCCGGGCTGAGAGAAGTCAGTCAGTCAATATATACAAAATATCTCTTGGTTTTTCTTTTTCATTTCCGATTACTCTCATTCTTCCTTTCTCATATATATATATATATATATATGTATTTTCTTAGTATTTACATATACATAGAGAGAGAGGGAGAGGGAGAGAGAGAGGTGTAGGGAGAGAGAGAGGTAGGTAGAGAGAGAGAGTTAGAAAGATAGATGGACCAAGAGAGACAGAAGAAAAAAGAATAGAGAAATTGGAAATTAGACAAGGCATAGACAAATAGTTATATAAAAGTGTTGTTCTTCAGTATAGTTAAGCGTCGAAATAAATTAATACGAAAATTGTGCCGTTTTCTCGTACAAAACCCCCTATTTTAGGTAGATTACACTTTACTCAATCTACACACCATTTTTATGATGCTTCAAAGGTATTTATTTTACCTTATTCCTTATTAAATTTCAATTAGATGCTTAAGAAAATATATATATGAACCCTAAATGTTATACCTATCTCGTGTGCATTCACGATCTCATATTTGAAAGTGGAAAACAACAACAACATACCTTAAGCCCGGTTGCACCAAGAGAAGCCGGGAAAATCCAAATTCGATAAGATCAGGATATACAGACACATTGAAAAGGCCAAGTTTCCAATTGGCGAAATATTTGTATCACTATAAACTAAAAAAAATGAAAGTTTATTAAAGGGGAAAAAAATTGGTTTCGATTTATTTTTCTTTTAAAATTGATATCGCACCTTTAAATGCTTCAAAGGTATTTATTTTACCTTATTCCTTATTAAATTTCAATTAGATGCTTGAAATTTAAAAAAAAAATAAATCAATGAATAAAAAAAATAAAAAATGTGAACCCTAAATTTTAAACATATATATATATATATATATATATATATATATGAATATGCATGTTTATTTATTCATCTTTTATTTTTTGATGTGTTGATGTTTTTTATATTTATAATATAAAACTAAAAATAATACATTAATCACTTAAATAATAGTGTCATGGATTCGTCCAAACACTTTAAAATGCAGCAACATTTTTGTAAGTAACGGATAAATTTTATTAGACAGACGAACAGCACAGATAAAGAATTTTTTTTTTTGTGTGTGTTAAATAACTAATATAAGTTAGCAAAACATTTATATGGAACAAAACGTAGATTTAGTATAAGGAACGTTTATGTTTTTGTCTTTTAAGGGAAGTGGGGTCTGATCAACTCTGCTGGGAAGCCATGAAATTAAATACTGTCTTGTTTTTAAATTCCCGAAACAGTTTGTCATGGTAAACAACTGATGATCCCTTAAAATAGTGTTAGAAACTAACTAATATAATAACTGTAAAAAATAAATTGACTTACATGAGTGATTTTCCACTGGAAGACTTGAGACTATGAGTTGTTTTTTTTTTTTTTTTTTTTTTTTTAATATATTTTTTTAATTTTTTTTTTTATATAGTTTTAATGGTTGAGAAACTTCCGAGACTATATATATATATGTTTAAAATTTAGGGTTCATATTTTTTATTTTTATTTTTTTTAATTTTATATATATATATATATATATATATATATATATATATATATATATATATATATATATATATATATATATATATATATGGGATACAAGTCGCTACGTTTACAAATTTGCATATTTGAAAAAATTAACTATGATTTGTTATTGCTTCTAAATTTAATGATTGTTTGGATTTTGATTTAATAAATAATTAGGTTTCGCAATATTGTTTATTTTCCTAGACAGATAGTACCAAATTGATTTATTCTTTCTTTTTATTTTCTTACGATCCAATTTGAAAGATAAGTTTGTATTGTAATTACCAAAGTATAATTTTTATCTACCTATGTTAGTGAATAAAAAGACTTGGTTTCGGTTTTACCCCAAGTTATGAAAACACGTTTATTATTTTTAATTGATTTTTAAGAAGCAAATCCTACGGATCTATAGTCGCCGGCAAATCAAGATAGTATATATATATATATATATATATATATATATATATATATATATATATATATATATATATATATGATTATTTTTGATTTACACTGACATGTAAGACATATGCGACACTGGCATGTCGATGTTATCGAGCAATAGCTGTCATAAACTGAGATCTCATCAGTCATAAGTTAGAATCTGATCTTAAGTTTAGATCATATTTAGGAAAGAATGAAATGGGGAGAAAATTAAATAAATTTAAAATGACAATTTGGAAAGTCTGTGTAAATTAAAAATAATCATATATACAATCTATATTTGATATTGAGCACTTTTTATAAGCCCGGTTAGAATTATTTGGATACCTATCCTGTTGATGTTTACCTTGCCTGGATTATTTTTATTATTTACTCACCAGGAGTTATCACACTGGTCATCGTCAGTGATCGCCCACTGCCGACAACCTGTGGTATTCCTTGGAGTCTGAGTGACAACAAGTCTCCTCAGACTTCCAGTATGCTTCACTTCTTTTCGTTCATCACCGCTGATGACCTTGCGGTAATCGCAACAGCCACCGACAAACGATTTCCCGCTGATAATGGCCATTGTTCCCCTCTGGGGCCCAAGTGGCAACAAGCCTTCCCAAGGTCCCAGAGCTGTCCGTGCTCTTCCAGTGGAGGTCTGGTTTGCGCTTTCCCTCTTCGACCCTCTGTCCATAATTTTCGTGGCGTCAGCCTATGCTTGCGTCTTTCTCGTGCGGTTGTATTTTCCCCGGTTCTGTTGTTTTGTGCTTCCATGTGTTTGTTCTCCATTCGTTGCTTATGTGGGTTGGTTTCCGCATTCGAGGACATTTCTCAGGATTGTAGCCGTTTTGATCATTACTGTCCTTTGTATGGTCTCAGTTATCCCTTTGATTCCTATTTCTCCTAGTCTTTTCTCCATGTTTTGGGGACTGTTCCTAGTGCTCGTATGATTATTGGTGTTCCTTTCAATTCTCTGGCAAGTTCAGTATATTTGCTTCTTTTTTCCGTCTCTTTGATCTTCACTCTGTTGTCTGCTAGAACGGCAAAGTCTACGATTTTGCAGGATTTTTCTTTCTTGTTGATTATTATCATATCCGGTCTCCTTGCTGTTATGGGTTTGTCTGTTTGTACATTCATATCCCATATGATTTTGTGTTTTTCGTTTTCTAATACAGTTTCTGGTTTGTGTTTGTACCGTTTTTTTGCATATTCGATATTCAGTTGTTTGCACATTTCCCGGTGTACTTCTTTCCCCACGCTGTCATGTCTGTTCTTGTATTCCCTTTGTGCTAGCTTGCTGCATTTACTTATTATATGATTTATCGTTTCGTCTATCGGCATTTGCTGTTTTCCTGGGTTTTATATATATTTGCTTTAATAAAGTTCGTCCTAATCGCATTGTTCTGTGCGGCCGTCAGCAGAGATTCCGTTTCTCTGTTCAGGTGTCCTTTTCTTAGCCATGCCCAGCTGTTTTCATTGTCTTCATCGCTTGTGAGTCTTATAAAGCGTCCATGTAGTTGTTTTTCTTCCCACTTTTCCTTTCTTGTCTTTTTGTTTTTGGTTTCAGTGCTTCCGGAGTTGTTTGTTGGGCTGGTGTCTCTTGCTGTGGTGATCAGTCTTTCCGTGTTCTGGGTTACATATTTCTCCAGCTCTTTTTTTGGTGTCTTCCGACAGTCTTCTATACTTACCAGTCCTCTACCTTCTTCATTTCTTTTCATGTGGAGTCTGTCCGTATCGTCTTTTGGGTGCAATGCATTGTGCATAGTCATTAGTTTTCTAGTCCTTTGGTCAAGGTGCCTGAGTTCTTCTTTGGTCCAGCCTATGAATCGTTCAGAGTATCTTATTAGTGATACAGCCCATGTGTTTATCCCTTTTACTAGGTTTCTGCTACATAGTTTAGTTTCTAAGAGTTTCCTTGTTATTCGTAGATATTCTTTTCCAATCTTCTTTTTCATTTTTGTATATTTGATTGTGTCTGCTTCCAGAACTCCCAGGTATTTATAACTAACTTGTTCTCCTAGCGCCCTCATCTCCTCTTAGTTGGGGAGTTCTATACCTTCTGTCGTCTCCAATTTTCCTCTTTTGATCTCTAGCAGTGCACATTTTTCTATGATGATGATTATTATTATTATTATGATTATTATTATTATTATTATTATTATTATTATTATTATTATGATTATTATTATGATTATTATTATTATAATTATTATGATTATTATTATTATTATTATTATTATTATTATTATTATTATTATTATGATTATTATTATTATGATTATGATTATTATTATTATTATTATTATTATGATTATTATTATTATTATTATTATTATTATTATTATTATTATGATTATATATGTATATATATATATTATATATATATATATATATATGCGTGTGTGTGTGTTCGTATGTGTGTGTGTGCATATACATATATATACATCTTCATATATCTATATATATATTTATATATAAATATATGTATATATATAACTATATATATGTGTGTGTGTGTTTGTATGTGTGTGTGTGCATAGACATATATATACATCTTCATATATCTATATATATATTTATATATAAATATATATATATATACCTATATATATGTGTGTGTGTGTGTGTATAAGTCGTTTGTAATATTGACCTATGGTTAGTTCGAATGAATGCGTTCAATAAGAGAATAAAAGCTTTGCTGAATGTCAAAGTTTAGTGACAACGGTTGACCTTTTCGTCGACCAACTTGGAATTGATTTATGTGTCGTGCCTTTCAGTCGTGCAATTTGTAACTGCTGTGACCAAATTAATTGATACGAATCTCTTTCTTTTGTGATTTCTCACAAATACCTGCAATAAGATCCGAAATGTTATGGACGATAAAACAATTACAATTAGTCTTAAATGTGCGTGTTTTTTTTTAAACATTTGCACACCATAAATAGTTTATATTTGTAAATGACGTAATATTTTCACGTACCGATGGTGGTGTACACTAGCGTACCCATATCTTCACGTGACTATGTGTAACAAGTGAAATAGTTAGTGTAGCAGCATGTCCGGGGAGCAAAAAAGAACAGTTTGAAATAAGTTATACATCATCCCCTATGACTATGCAATCCATACAGCTACACATCTAGAAAACGGAGCTGTTTACTCTGACATTATAATATGAGACAAAAAAGAGAAAGTAGCAACCCTAGTTGAAGTCAGTGTCCCTAATGATGCTGGCTTAAACATAGCTAAAATGGCAAATATTACGAAATACCAAGATTTTATGTACGACATGAAAAGAAACTGGAATTTTCGGAAAATCTCCATCATACCAGTAATTGTAGGAGCAACCTGACTAATTAAAAAGAATGTCAAAAACTACCTGGCGAATATACTTGGTGAATCAAGTGCAAGATATATACAGACAATTGTACTTAAAGAGACGGTTAGAATCTTTAAAAAAGATCTCTCGGCTGGAGTGTATTAAATAACGGGTTAAATTCTGTCATCCGATAGGATGCCCCATCCACAGAAAACACAAAAAAGATAAGTATACACCTGTTCCGTCGTTAAACCAAGCTCCTTGCTTGTCTGTAGATAAAAACGCACTCGGACGCCGATGTTATTTAAAAGTTTTTTGGGGGGGAAAAAGACACAATCACAGTGCCTTTTTGACGTGTTCCTTTTACAATGAGTACCTGGTCAGGCTTAAAATCATATATAGGGCTTAATCGTAATTACTTTATATTAAAATTGATTTAATTATTAATGAATTTCGTAATTTTTTGTTTGTACAACTTTTTTACGCTATCACGTAAGTACATAACAAGCGTATATATTTCTTGAGATATTTCCTTTGTAAAAGAGGCATAAAATGTCATTGTTAAAAGGCCGAAGTACATATACATCTCTCCCTCTCTCTCTCTCTCTCTCTCTCTCTCTCTATATATATATATATATATATATATATATATATATATATATATATATATATACAAGTATCATTAAAAATAACGGATATCTTGTGTCTGGTTATTTTTTCTAAGATCCTTTCCGTTTTTCTGATTAGGTTCTTAGTTTCAAACGGAAACTGGCTGATAAAATTGCCATAGCTTCCCAAAGCGCTTTCGGACCCTTCCAGGTCCATCGTCAGTGGAGTAATGTTAACCAGGCATAGACCTAGGAGTGAATATATATTCTATTTAGGCGGGAAAAATAAAGGACTGTGTTTTATGTAAATTTATATTCATAGGCATTTGAGTATATTAGTACTAATAGTATAATTGATCTTGTTAATAGCTGGTTTTTCTGTTTTAATGTATAGGGCTTCGAGTATGTGGAGTTTAAGTGTATTAGTATTTTGTGCGATGATTTTTGTGTTATCTACTAGCAGTTTACAAATATGTGAACGGGGGCAGGAATGCTTTTTATAGAGGTGCTGGGTTATGGCGGAGTCGTTAGATAAATGCATAGTTAATCTTCTGGATAGCGTCGTAACAGTCGACCCAATGTATACATTTTCATGATTGTCGGAGACACATTCTCCCAAAGGGCATTTAAACTTGTATACAAGGCCGGTCCTATCAAGAACTCTAATCCGGGGTGAAGAATTATTTTTAACAACCAGATTGGTAGTTTTAGTTTTATTATAATAGATCATTAGTTTCAATTAATTATAATAGATAATTAGTTTCCGTCTGAAACTAAGAACCTAATCAGAAAAACGGAAAGGATCTTAGAAAAAATAACCAGACACAAGATGCCCGTTATTTTGAATGATACTTGTATAAAAGAGAAGATGCTGCCAAGATAAACATATATATATATATATATATATATATATATATATATATATATATATATACATGTATATATACATATATATATATACCCATACATATATATATATATACATATATATATATACATATACATATATATATATACATATAGAGAGAGAGAGAGAGAGAGAGAGAAAAGGAGAGAGAGAGATACGGAGAGGGAGAGGAAGAGAGATAATTAGTGCATGTATCCACATGACATGTTATTAGAAGACATTACATTTTCTTCATCAATTTTCAGTATTTATTTCAACAGTGCTCAATACGTGCGTAAAGCTAGCTAGTAAGTTATGAAATATAATTAAGGAAACTAAGCTACACAGAGGCTTTCGCGTTTCATCCCTATAGGAAATCAGCAGGTTAGAAGGATTTTCTCCGGGGATGAAACACGGAAACGTCTGTGTACCATAATTGCCATTAATATATTTTCATAGCTTAATATATATATATATATATATATATATATATATATATATATATATATATATATATATATTGTCTTCTGGCATCCATTTTGGCAGATTCTCTGCACAGACGGAGTTTTCCTCTGGTGTGTATTGTATTTGACAAAGGGAAGTTTCTTTTCCCGAAATATTAAATAAATGATTTTTATAATCATCCGGACATCACACAAACAGCTAACACCACGCTTGCTGTTATGTAAGATTAAAAAAAAATAGAAATAAAAAAAATAATAAATAAATAGTAAGTCACATTTCGTATTCGATTTATTATTTTTGTTCCTTCCAGCTTACATCATACCCGGAATTTGCATTGCCCACAGCCTTTTAAAAACATACTACTAATATATATATATATATTTAGGCAAACATTATTAAATAATACGGAGTGGTTTTGTTTGATGCGACTTTTTTTATTTTTTCAATTTTCCGAATTGTCCATCTAATGTTTCGGTCAAATTGATGTAAATATGATCCATGGGTTTCTTGTCCCATTTTTTTTCTTTTTTGCAAGTAATAAATAATGTTTGCCTAAATGAAAATATGCTGCCTAAATACACACAATATGTATGTATGTATGTATGTATGTATGTATGTATGTATGTATGTATGTATATTATTTAATAAATGTTCCGAATTTGTCTTGAAAATATATTCTTATTCCTACAATTGTTTTTGTTGATGAGATGTTTTTCAAATGAAAACAAATAATTTCAGAACCGTTATCATCAAAAGTGTTCTCTTCCTCTGACTTATTTATCCTCTTTATTTAAAGCAGGCCAATGAAAAAGTCTTCGCTAATATATGAAGCCACTTGACAAAATCAATCTTCTTTTCCTTCATAATTTTCTCTATTGGCATTTTGATAAACAGAAAACATTACAATAAAAATATAAATGCTTGTTTATTAATTGGTATGTCTAGTTTATAAACCGATTGGTTAATAGTCTTTTAACTCTGCTCGTCTTTCCGTTTGGCGATTCTATGTTTAAATTTTAGCCGCAAGTTGGGGTTCGGAAGGAAAGAATTGTTTTATTTTTTTTAATAAACTAGCTAAAATTGTGTTTAATTTACAGATCTTTCAAACAGTTGTAAAACATGTGATTCGGTTTGGGTATACATTATTATTTAGTAATTTTATGTACGAATAAAATCAATAAAAAAATATATATTACCGAAAAATACGTCCTATAAAGTTAAGGACGACTAATAATGCAATTTTCTGCATCTTAATCACTTAGGAAGTGAAACAATCGAAATAATAGTAGGCCGAAAAAACAACGAACGCTGCCATCATCAATAAAAATAATTACATAAAAGTACATTAAATATTTAGGTGATAAAAAATCGTACATATTTCTAAACAAGCATCTTGGTCCAGTGGTAAATACACTGGACTATAGAAATCAATATCGAAAGTTCGATCCTTGTCTAAGTTAGTCATGATGATGACGGCTGTGAGCCAGAAACACGTGTCCATGGATTATTTTTATGTACCTATAAATGTAATAAATATATATATATATATATATATATATATATATATATATATATATATATATATATGTGTATATATATTGAGGCACACATTATTACATTACTATGCTAAACACTTTAAAATGTTGTGACTAGTTTCGTTATTTATATTATTGGTGTATAAGTACGAAACCCTGGACATGCAGCAGCGTCAGCAGAGAACAGCAAACGGTCAAAATTTGCCGATTTTCCCGACAGATTTCAACCGATCGCTGTGTAGACGAGTTGAATGATTGGCTCTGCAACGTAAGATCAAAACTGGCCTTGTGCCTAACTCTTGGAGAGGAGTAAATCAATACTCTAGGCTTGCGAAGGCAGCCGGACATTCGAAGAAAACTATTGACTGTGATATGATTATATATAAGGAATCTGGCTTTCTTGCTACTAAACTAAACAATGTCCAAGTTTCCAAAATGAGTTTTACGATTAATATTACGAAACTAGTCACAACATTTTAAAGTGTCAAGCATAGTAATTAACGTTACCAAATTAGTAGTCATTCAGCAATTATACGTTTGAATTTTAAACGCGTGTAGAACGTAATCAAATTCTTCAAGGAAGCGCGGAAAATATTGCTCGCTCACTGACCGTTTCGTCTTCCAACCAATTTCAGTGGAAACGTCGGGTGTGCTTGACCCCGAGACTGTTAAATTTTTTCAAGATATTGGACGGAGGATTTCAACGTCTAGGCACGAGCCCCGTGAGTCAACCTGGTTGTTCCAACGCATCTCCCTGGCTACCATTCGTGGCAAAGCTATGTCAGTAACGACAGCGTCACTTTCGTTCTAATCGTCATCTGTTGACTCTCTCTTTCTTTCTCTGACAATTGTTTCAAGCCTTATTGTTTGTTTGTAAAAGGGTTGTGTCGCCGTTTACTAACCATGTTTGTCTAGCCTGCTCGACTCTATACAATATGGTTAAGTAGCTATTATAGTAACTATTAAGTGTAGTTACTTAAGCAAAGAATTGGGTAAGTTGTCTATGCTAGCTTTTTATTATTATAGAATCGATACAACTTTCGTAGCAACATCCCAGGCGTTATCTCCTGGTCAGGCACTTCTGGCTTGTTTTTATTACTTTAAGCTATATCGGAGATCTACTGAACCTCTGGATTGCATAAATAAGTATCGATTGGCAACGCTATGTCAGTAACGGCGGCGTCATTTCCGTTCTAATCGTCATCTGTTGACTCTCTCTTTCTTTCTCTGACAATTGTTTCAAGCCTTATTGTTTTTTTTCTTCTCTTTATGGAATAATTGTACGTGAGTAAGCAACCTTATATCATAAAAATAAAAGAATTGATTTTGTAATTCTTTACAGTTAAGCAATCAAACTTTTTAATCTTGCACGTTCTTAGAACGTAATCAGGCTCTCATGAAACATCTCAATATTATAGACGCTCTTTTAAAGTTCTAGATTACTAGCCGTTGTAATAATAATTTAAAAAACCTCAACAGTAAAACATATTTTTTAAGAAAACAAGACTAACACCGCTTGAAGGTGATTTGACGAATACAATCGAAAGTACCCGCGAAAAAAGAAAAGAACATGGAACACGTAACCCACGGAAATTACAATCAGAAATTTGATCGAAAAGCTAAATGAACTATCATAGAAAATAGGAAAAATATACAAAAAATCAATGAAATGAGTCTTATCAAGAAAAATCACTCGTGTTATTTAATTATGTTTGCCTGCATGAAAATATATTGCCTAAATACACGCAATATACACATATGTATATATATATATATATGTGCGTGTATATATATATATATATATATATATATAAAATATATATATATATATAAAATATATATATATAAAATTATATACACAAATACATAAAAATACATAACATCAAACATATCAACCCAAAAACATATATATATATATATATATATATATATATATATATATATATATATATATATATATATATATATATATATATGTTTTGGGGTTGATATGTTTGAAGTTATGTATTTTTATGTATTTGTGTATATAATTTTATATATTTTCAAAGCGTAATTTTATTACCTGTAGTAGTATAACTGCGGTAATGGTCCTCTGAAGAGAAGAATTATCTTTGAAAACTCATGAGCTAAGGACTTAAGGATGCTTTGCATGAACTTTGAATTCTAATAAAATTTGATTGACACCTTATTTTATTACTTCATTTTATACTATAATATATATATATATATATATATATGTATATATATATTTATATATACGTATACTTATATTTATTTCTAGATTCAATAGTTATCCACGAGCAGGTGTTTTGCTGTTACTACAGCTCATCAGCGTGGCTAACTATTACTGGGCTCGAACCTACAATCACAATTTTGCGTTCATAAAGTGACATTGGTTGTTGTTTTTTTAAACGATAATTAATTAATGTTATATTTTGCGTACCTTGAGCGTATGAGGTTGCCTTTCCTATACACATGCACGAGTGTTCTCTTTTGCATATGCCCTATCGATGCACTTTAAGTGACATGTTCATATATATATATATATATATATATATATATATATATATATATATATATATGTATATATATATATGTAAATAAATATATACACACATATATATAGTTATATAAATAAATATATATACACACATATATATATATATATATATATATATATATATATATATATATATATATATATATAATTTGTTTACTTCTATTTACTTATAAATAAAATAGTTGTCATCGGACACGTGTTTCGCCGTTACTGCGCCTCATTTGCGTAGTCGACTATGCCTGGGCTCTTTCATGTGTGTAGAGAAGGCAATATACCATTATTTTATTACAACAACAAAAGTACATACATATATATATATATATATATATATATATATATATATATATATATATATATATATATATACACATCCATATGTGGGAAATGAAAAAGGTAAAACCAAGATATATTTTTATATTTTTATATATTCATCAACGTTTCGTCTTAATTGTAAGACTTCCTCAGGATGACAATTTTTAGAAAAATGTCATGCAAGTACATCGAAATATTGGGTTTCATATTCTTACCCCTACTATTTTCAAGTAATCTTCAAAAACTATGATACCACCTACATACGAAACACTAAGATTTCCCCCGTCCCTCCCCTTTCCCCAGCCCCTAAAAAATCCATGCTACACCTCACCACGACAAAAACCTTAGCCCCCTCCCCTCTCTCCCACCCTAAGGCAGATTCACTAACACTCTCACCCCTCCCCTTTTTAACTGCTGCCTTAATGGCGCCGACTCAAACCTTTCCATATTCATTTCACTCTTTGCCACTGACTGACTCCTCGCAGCCTGGACCTCGTCCAGCGCTCTTATCAACCCATCATGTAAACCCAACATTTCGATGCATTTTTCTTAAAATTATCATCCTGACGAAGTCTTACAATAAAGACGAAACGTTGATGATTATATACAAATATCTCTTGGTTTATCCTTTTTCATTTCCCATTACGTTGGATTACTCTAATCATTCCTTTCACACACACACACACACACCCACACACACACACACATATATATATATATATATATATATATATATATATATATATATATATACATATGTATGTATGTACGTATATATATATTCTTTGGTACAGAACAATTCATAATACAATAGTACCGTCGGTTTCAAACTCAGAACGACTTAACTATCCGGCTTTCTTCATCTTATGTGACAACATAAGGTTTAGAGATCTATATATATATATATATATATATATATATATATATATATATATATATATATATATATATATATATATATATATATATATTACATTAATCTGATATTTTGGAATAAATTCCATCTTCAGAGGTGACCAGTTATTGAGTCAATTTTTTATTTATTTTTAAAAAATTTTATTTTTTTTATTCCGAAATATAAGATTAATGTAAGAAAAAAAAAATATATATATAAATCAATCTCGCATTGTTAATGGCTTATATATCAATTATATTAACATATCCAACAATGCTTTAAATGGACGACCAACCAATATTACTTAACCTACAGGAGCGAGCCAGACTCTTCGTTCGACACCGGAATTTGAAGCATGGCCACCAACACCACCAGTGCGGAGAGACGTTTTATCAAGTAACAAAGAAATAAGTTCGGTTATTCTTGTTTTTGATAAAAAAAAAAAAATGACTCAATAACTAATCACCTCTGAAGATGGAATTTATTCCGAAATATCAGATTAACGTAATATATATATATATATATATATATATATATATATATATATATATATATATATATATATATATAAATTTATCTCGCATTGTTAATGGCTTATATCAATTTTATTAACATATCCAACATCGTCGACCAACCAATATTATATATATATATATATATATATATATATATATATATATATATATATATATTCTTTGGTACAGAAAAATTAGTAATACAATAGTACCGTCGGTTTCAAGTTCAGAACGACGTAACCATCCGGCTTTCTTCATCTTGTGTGACAACATAAGCTTTAGAGAGCTATATATATATATGTATATATAAATATATATATATATATATATATATATATATATATATATATATGTATATATATATATAAATATATATATATATATATTTATATATATGTATATATATGTATATAAATATATATATATATATATATATATTTATATATATATATATATGAGAGAGAGAGAGAGAGAGAGACAGAGAGAGAGAGATTGAGAATGCGTGATTCTTTAGCGAGAAATGGTTTTCAAATCGCTTAACTTTTTCCTGGTGTACGTAAAAAAAAATGTTCGCTTTACGCAATACCCTAACACAGAATATCGATTTCTCTGTATTTTTCTTAAAAAAATATTACTCAAATATCAAATTTAATGAAAACAGTTAAATAGTTAATCGGCTGTTTGCCTGTGAACAGGCGATATGGCGTGAGGTGAATGTCTCAACCCTTTCAGGAAAATATGCGGGGAATTAAGCAGTGGATGATTGATGCGCTTCGCCATTAACATGCTACGGGGTGGGGGTGGGGGGATTTAACCGAGCAATACATCTGACAGATTCAGAAAAACACACACACACTTTATCTATATAGATTATATGAAAGCGGATTGAATCAACGCCTGCCATAAAGGAATGTTTTTATATACCGAGGGACTGCCTCACTAAATTGCATCCATAATATCGTAAATCAAATTCACAATCCTTTCTACATTTAAACTTCACTTGACTTATCCACTAAGTTGCTGTCAAGGGGTCTTCCCTTTATGTTTTGTCGCTTTTAGATCATAAGGAAGTAAGTGTAGTATCTGTTCCGATGGATACTGCACCATATAGACCGGTGTCGTCTTGTCCTTCGGGGCTTGATTCCACCTGTCTGCGGGTTTGTCCTGTGCAGTTCTATGAGGTCAACACTCCTAGGCTTTGTCTCCCCTCTTTGGGGAGGAGTAAGTTTATTGCTTACTGTCTGAGGCGCCCCCACCGGGGAATGCCGACGGGACTGGCAATTTTTAATGGCCAGAGTGCTCACTTTCTCGGGCGCTGGCTTTTCAAACCCTACTTTCCCGACTCGATCTTGGGTCACATCTTACTTGTGGGAGTAAGATAAAACTGGCCTTGTGCCTAACTCCAGCAGAGGAGTAAATAAACATCTGTATACAACGTGCAGACTTGTTAAAACACCCTGAGATGCTCGTCTCTTGGAGCTGATTATATTTCGGCTGCGATGACCCTTTTCAGTTCGGGAATAGTATTTTACCTCGCCTAATAGACCGGTATCGTCCGGGCCTTTGGGTCTGGACTTACGCCAGTCTATTGGGGGTTGCTGGTCCTGTGCAGTTCTAGGAGGTGCACCCTCCCAGGCTTTGTCTCCCCTCTTTGTTTATTGCTTACTATCTGAGGCGCCCCTTCTGGGGAATGCCGACAAGGCTGCCCAGGCAATTTTTAAATGGCCCGAGTGCTCACCTCTCGAGGGCTGGCTTATCTAATCCCACTTTCCCGACCTTGTGTCACATCTTACCTTGTGGGAGGTAGATAAATAAATTAAGACATTAGCTTTCCTTACTTTGCCTTTTGGCCAAGATCAAAGTGTAGTATCTGTTCCGATGGATACTGAACGAAATTGGTCCTGTGCAGTTCTAGGAGGTTCACCCTCCCTGGCTTTGCCTCCCCTCTTTGGGGAGGAGTAAGTTGATTGCTTACTGCCTGAGGCGCCCCTACCGGGGAATGCCGACGGGGCTGCCCAGGCAATTTTTAAACAGTCAGAGTGCTCACCTTCTCGGGCGCTGGCTTTTCAAGTCCTACTTTCCCGACCTTGTGGCACATCTTACCGCTGTGAGAGGTAGATAAATAACAACTTGGCCTTTTGGCCAAGATCAAAGTGTAGTATCTGTTCCGATGGATACTACACCCTATATACCGGTATCGTTTGGCCTTCGGGTCTTGATTCCGCTGGTCTATGGGACGGTCCTGTGCAGTTCTAGGAGGGCAGCCCTCCCAGGCTTTGCCTCCTCTCTTTGAGGTGGAGTAAGTTTATCGCTTACTGCATGAGGCGCCTCTACCGGGCAATGCCGATGGATCTGGTCAGGCATTTTTTGTAGGCCAGAATGCTCACTTTCTCGCGCGCTGGCTTTTCAAATCTTACTTTCCCGACCTTTTGTCACATCTTACCGCTGTGGGAGGAAGATAAATACATTGGCTTTGAGATAACTCTAACCCTAACTCTAACTCTAACCCTACAAAAAACAACATATGTGGTTGAAGACTTTATGAATGCTAAGCCAATTCCTGATCTAACTTTTTACTTATCATGGCCGCCATTCAGTCTTGCGACACACCGGGTACCCACGGTAAGGGTGGCTGCGTGTGTAATTTTGAAGCAAGGGTTTCGCAATCACAACCACAACTCTCCTTTTTTAGCACAGCTTTATTCCAGTGACAAGGAAAAGTGAGCACATATTGGACCTGGTATTCTCAACTAGTCATCCATTTTGTAATGGCCAGACTCAACGTCGCTTAACTTCGATGATCTCACGGGAACCGATGTGTAAACGTGATTACACTGTATATATCACTTCTTACTGATGACACGATTATTAAAGTGTCCCCTTGATAACATGAACGTCTATAAAGTAAAGCCTGTTCGATATTTCGGGCTGAAACTTGTTGAACACGTCAGGCATAGACTATAGTGTAGATGGTTGAATTGCAGAAATTATTTTTGATTTCATAAGCTATCTAAAGTATGTAATTTCTGGGTAACACCTTGTACAAAGACAACCCCTCGCTTGGGGTCATCGACGTATATCTCGTACAGCTGTTACAACGTTTCGATCGGCAACCGTTCGTGAGTTACACATTAGTCTTTATTTAGTAAGCGGCGTCCTCGGTCCGCTTCTTTCGAAATAGGTCAGTAAAAACGCAGCTTTATAAAAATAGATGCATTTCTGTATTCGTTGTGTTGCGAGCAAACGATTCCCTCAGCCAACGATGGTTCATTTCAATACAAAAGTCTTTCTCAATATGATTGTATTGCAGCAAAAAGTTGTGGAATATATTCATTAACTATTTTATGTGTGGCGCATTTTCGGGAGTCGGCTGCTACTCTAACTACACAAAACACATGCTAAAATATTCGTCAGTTCTGGAGTAGAATTAAGTTCGAAAAAAAATAATTTGCATTCTTCTAAATAATTGTAATTTGTAATTAATCGTCTCGCTTTTAGCTATCTGTTATTTCTTTCCTACATTCTATCATTTTATAATGATTAAATCATCATCATCATCATCATCATCATCATCATCATCATCATCATCATCATCATACTCATCATCATCATCATACTCATCATTATACTCATCATCACATTCATCATCATCATCATCATCATCATCATCATCATCATCATCATCATACTCATCATCATCATCATCATACTCATCATCATATTCATCATCATCATCATCATCATCATCATCATACTCATCATCATCATCATCATCATCATCATACTCATCATCATATTCATCATAGTCATCATCATCATCATACTCATCATCATCATCATCATCATCATCATCATCATCATCATCATCATCATCATCATCATCATCATCACCACCACCACCACCACCACCACCACCATCATCATCATCATCATCATCATCATCATCATCATCATCATCAATCCATCATCATCATCATCATCATCATCATCATCACGGTCTTTTTAATTCACTCTTAGTTGAGTAACCCCTTCTCTGGTTCCTTTCCACCTTGTTTGATACCTTATGGCTAGGATTGGCCAAGAAAGACCTTATTGGCTATCGAAGTTGTCTCTCCACCGGGTTTTTGGCCTTCCTCTAGGTACTTTCCATGTATTGGGGTCCATTTTGTCGCTCTAGTCCTCGAAATGTGACTTGCCCATCTATGTTTTTTTCGTTCGTATGATGGTTATGGTGTCGTTTGCTCCAATTTGCTGTCTGATCCAGGTGTTTCTTTTTCATCACGTAAACTGATGCTGTTCATAATGCGTTTAATTTTGCATCGTGCCGCTCTTAGCTTTACTATTACTGCATTATAAACTCCTCATGTTTTGCTACCATATGTCATAACAGGTATAATGTATCTATTTAACACTTTGCCTTCTCACCCGTTGAGAAGGGGTTAGTTTATTCCTTATCACCTGGGGCGCTTTTATCGGGGAATGCCGACGGGGTTGTCCAGCATTTTTTTAGGGTCATAAGTGCTCTTCCTCTAGGGTGGTGACTTATCAAATCCCACTTTCCGACCTTGTGTCACATTTTACTCTGTGGGAGGTAAATAAATACCTAGAGCTTGGTACCGCTTGTGAATGTTATATTCACTGTTAGCAAAATAAATTAGGTATTTAAGTTGTTTAAACTAGCTACGCAATTTGAAAATGTGCAATGAAAACTAATTAATGTGAACGCAATTAAATGCATTGATATATAGACATTATATGTGACATACATAATGCATGAAGTAAAGTCTGTCATTTTTTCGGTGTTTTTCATCGATTGATTTGTTTACATAATAAAGATTTAATTCCGGGGCATTATTTTTTTTAGTGGATTGTCGCAGCGTGTTGCTAGGAATAATAAACAATTCAATTTCTTTTAATAAATACTGTGATCGGGTCGAAATTATTTTAATACTAATGCCATCTTGAAAAAAGAAAATGGTGCCCGTATTTCTCAATACGGTATTATATTTCTTAGAACAAAAATGTATGTAACAAAAAAAAAACAGCATAGTTTAAAACAAAACAACAAAAGAAATTGTAAATAAAAACACTCCCGGACAACGCCGGCTAGTTGTTTATAAATACGACCAACAAGGAGAACAGCATACGTACACTAGTTTATACCCTATCCTTGATTGAGGTGTTACTGTATCTGGATACGTCATTTGTAATCATCACCTAGCTTCTACCGTTTTATAGCGACCACGAGGAAACATTTCTGTGAAATTAGGTTGCAAAAATACACTACTTAAAAGAGTAAGTGACTATTATGTATATATCTACGTATTGCTCGGCCTTTTGGCTAAGATCAAAGTGTAGTATCTGTTCCGATGGATACTGCACGCCTGTCCTGTGCAGTTCTAGGAGGTCCACCCTCCCAGGCTTCGCCTCCCCTCTTTGGGGAGGAGTAAGTTTATTGCTTACTGTCTGAGGCGCCCCTACCGGGGAATGCCGACGGGGCTGCCCAGGCAATTTTTAAATGGCCAGAGTGCTCACCTCTCGAGCGCTGGCTTTTAACCCCACTTGCTCGACCCGATCTTGGGTCACATCTTACTTGTGGGAGTAAGATAAAACTGGCCTTGTGCCTAACTCCGCGAGGAGTAAATAAATATCAATCTTGACCCAGTTTTCGCGGGTTTCTGGTCGGAAGCGTTCGGCTATCCTACGCAAACGCCCGAGAGATGACGAGCCAATTTGTACCAGACGACCATTTTGATACGGTGTTGCGTCCTATGATTATAATGTTTAGCTTGTTTTTTTTTTGTTGTTGTTAAGGTTAGGGTAAGGGTTTAGGTTTAGGGTTAGGGTTAGGGTTAGGGTTTAGGGTTAGGGTAAAGATTAGAGTTAGGGTTTAGGGTTAGGATTAGGGTTGAGGGTTAGGGTTTACGTTTAGGGTTAGGGTTTAGGGTTTAGACTTAAGGGTTAGGGTTAGAGTTAGGGTTTAGGGTTCGGGTTAGGGGTTAGGGGTAGGGTTAGGGTTAAAAATATTTATTTGACAACAGTAATTTCGCTCTGTTTTGCTTGTTTTATTTGTTTTGTTGTTTAAAAAAAATTCTTGCAAATATAACTAAAAATTATAGGACGCAGCAACGTATCAAAATAACAAAAAAAATATATTTATTTGATAACCGTAACTTCGCTATGTTTTACTTGCTTTTTTTGTTGTTGTTTTTTTTAGAAATTTTTTTGAAAATATAACTTAAAATCATAGGACGCAGCACCGTATCAAAAGTGTCGTCTGCTACAAATCGGCTCGTCATCTCTCGGGCGTTTGCGTAGCACAGCCAAACGCTTTCGACAGAATCTCGCGAAAACTGGGTCCATATCGATATAAGTACCGCTTTTTTTATTGGCAAAAGACATCATAAATAATACTAATTCGTTATATACTACATAACTGTTCGTCCCTTTTTTCTTGTAGATTAAAAACAGCTGCCTATTCCAGTAGCTTCTTTACAAGAACTGCGGGCTCGTGGAACTCTCTTCCTGCTGACTGTTTCCCTCTTACCTATAATCTTGGTCCTTTCAAGACTAAGGCTAATAGACATCTCTTGTTTTTGCGATAATCATATTTGTTCTTGCAAGCTCTTTACATCAAGTGGCTTCATGCCTTGTCTGGAGCGATTTCCATCAAAACAGAAAGTCACTCAGTTTTAAAAGTATTTATATAATGTTATTTACATTTGTAAAACACGAATCCAGTTAAAAGAAACTTGTTTCGACTTACGTGAGATTTTGACCAAGGATATTGACATCGGAAACAAAACTACTGCTTTAGTAACGTGTATTCTGCCTATTCCTTTTTTACATACGAATCAGGTGTTTCTTCATGCGACATACCCAAAACACACATTATACTTTTAATATTATTAAATAGATCAACAAGTTCGTTCGTTTCTTATGTCATATTTCCGGCCTACTAAAGATCGATTTATATTCCTATTCTTCAAATCCTGTATTTAGTGTAGCGAGTATGTTGACGTCAGTGTGTACTAAGCTTCCGAGCAGAGAGGTTCTTGCATTTTTGCTTGTATTCGAGGCCTTGAAATAGAAGATTAAGCAGAACACTACATATCTGTATCTCTACAAAGCCACCATCCGCTCATGCATGGAGTAGTGTTGCCACATATGGGCTGGTGCATCATCTACTAGTCTCTCCCTCTTAGACAAGGTCCAAAAAAGAGTTGCTAACTTAATAAGTCCTTCACTATTGTTGTAGACCCGTGCTAGGGGTCACAAAGATAACAACCACAAATTGTGACAGGTTAAAATATACAATGTATTTATTCATAGCAATACAGTAACGCCACTAAATGTGGTAGGAGATGACCGGATTCCTACCATGCGGTAAAACATGAATAGGAATGTCCTCTGTTTGAGTCTTTGCAACCATGGTATTTATTATAGATGGTTGCTTCCATTAGTTCTTCAATAGGGGTGATTTGTACCCCACAACAACTATCCACCAAGCTCCAGCCCCTGTCCCACCGCCGCAATGTTGCTTTCTTGTGCCTGTTTTACAAGTACTTCAATGGATTGTGCTCTGATTAGCTTGCTGCTCTGGTGCCCCCATGACATAAATTCACTAGACCAACCCGACAATCTGCCAAATCCCATCCATTCACTGTGGAGGTCCCCAGATGCCGAAGAGCTTTCTACTCCAAAAGCTTCTTTCCTCGTGCTGCTGAACTCTGGAACCCCCCCCCTGCTTCCTGCTTTCCTGACGTTACTGACATACAGACATTTAAAACTAACGTGAACAGACAACTCGCTGCACAGCCTCTAATTTACGTTGAATCCCCCCTTTTTTCTCAGTAGCCCTTTACACCTACAGTGGCGGCCTGCCTTGTTTGGGGTGAACTATGATAAACAAAAAAAACAAAAACTGATGCTTTTTTAAAAACAGAAAATGAAAAACAAATTTCCTCGATTCCCAAAAGGACATTTTTCAGTTAAACGGATTACCCTTGCTCTGCCCTACCAAAGGTGATCGACAGCAGCCAAGTAAAAGTGGTAGTTGAATAAGATTGTCATTTAATAACCAGAAAGATCTCAGACATTCTTAATATTACAAAATCGAGCGTTGAAAAATTAATTACATGAACTCAGTTATGTTTCTAAACTTGATGTTTGAGTTCCCCATAACCTGACAGAAGCAAAAAAAAAAAAGGAACATTTGTGGCCAACAAAATATATTGGTTCCTGAAACCAGAAACTGAATAAAAATAAAAACAATTAGAAAACAAATCTTTTCAATAAATAAAATCCTATTCGAATAAAAATAAACGAATCTTAGTTATTCTCGCACCATCGATTCAACTGATCGATCATTTATGTTTTCCTGAAATAAAAAAACAAAACGTTAAGAAACAGTAATAAATGTCAGTAATCGTGAGATGAAGTGTCGGTAGTGCAAGATGAACGAGCGTACGTCTATCGTGATCAACGATTGGAAGGCGGATTTGGTTTTCACAGAGAAAATAAGAACTCACCGAGTATGAATTTATGGGGTACATTATCGACTTGCCATAAATAAATGGGCCCGATGAGAATACTAGACATCAAGGAATATCATTTTACATAACTTGAGCTGACATTGTCCAACGGTTTCGGTGTCAATGGTTATCAGACTCGCGGACAGACAAATGACCGTCATGAAATATCTTATATTACTATATATATATATATATATATATATATATATATATATATATATATATATATATATATATATATATACAGTACTTTACCCTTATACATATATATATATATATATGTGTGTGTATATATATATATATATATATATATATATATAGTACTTTACCCTTATACATATATATATATATATATATATATATATATATATATATATATATATATATATATATATATATATATATTCTTAATGCAACTGTTATTCCTATATAATTGTATTGCTGGCTACCATATCGCAGAATGGTTCTTGAGTATAGTGTTTAGATAATATAATTATTATTATTATTATTATTATTATTATTATTATTATTATTATTATTATTATTATAATTATCATTATAATTAATATTATTTGATATGCAAATTACCATATCACACTTTAGTCTTAAGGCTAATGTATTATTATTATATTTCTATTTATGTATATATTAGTGAAATTAAAGCTGAATTATTTCTACATTTGATTATTGGGGAAGTGGTCATTTGATCAGTACCATTGGAGAGCCATGAATATTAAAACTGCCCTGTGTTTTAATCTCCGAAACACTTATATATTGTAAATGTTAGATGCATTTATTGTTAATACATGCTTGCTTAGATGTGTAACAGAGAACAAACACGCATGTATGGTTCTATTGGGTCGCCATCTTGAGAAGAGGTTTCCCTATCTTTATTTGCCGGAGAGTTACCTCTGAGGAGAATCTAAGGGAGGGTAACTACGTCATACTGTCACAATATATATAAATTCCCGAAACAGTTTTTCATGGTAAACAACTGATGATCCCTTAAAATAGTGTTAGAAACTATATATAATAACTGTAAAAAATAAATTGACTTACATGAGTGATTTTCCACTGGAAGACTTGAGACCATAAGTTTTTTGTGTTTTTTTAAATATTTTTTTTATATAGTTTTAATGGTTGAGAAACTTCCGAGACTATATATATATATATATATATATATATATATATATATATATATATATATATATATATATATATAGTATAAAGGTATACTCAAAAAAGAATAAAAGGGAATACCAGTAGAGTGCTCAATCAAATTAAATTATGAGCGTAATATTTTTATTTTTAAAATACAGATTTTAATCAGACATGGACCAGTGGTTTCTGACAAGAAACGGGTTTAATTCCTGATTCCGTCTTCTTCAGCATAGTGTGAAATAGTAAATGGTGGAATTTCTTCAAAAAACACTTATAACCGTTATGAAGCGCTATGTACACAGAATTTGAAATGGAGGGCCGCATGGCAAAATCACGTGTGATAGGTTCGCCTCCAAAACCCAGACTGCTAAAACTCGCTTCTGAGGAAAAACGAGTGACGTCACGGACCCCTCTGCTTCCCACGCAAAGGCTCGTGACGTCACAGAGCCTCGCAAGTGCACATTGACCCCTAATCCGAGGTCTCGTCACACGGTGACGTTGTAACGTCTGTGAGCCCCGACTGTGAGAACAGGCCCCCTTCTGCACTCGACTGTACGGGTCCATCCGCGCTAATTCGCGCAAGTCAAACCAACGATCTCCAACAGATACGTCCATTCCCACAGGGTCACTATTCAACAATTAACATCCTTAATTCTGACATTCTTACGATTAATAATGAATATATTCGCATACACATGTTTCTTTATAGATGAAATAGTTAATTTTGTTTGTTATTGTTTTTTTAACGATGATTAACTCATAGTATTGTTCAACCACCAGAATTCATTAAGTTCGTTAAAAAAAACAATTAGAAACAACGATAACTGTATAAACGATAAATGGTCACGTAATTTCAGACGGGCTCTTAGCGTAACAGTACGCGCACTCGGTCACAGTGATCGCAGGTTCGAGCGCAGTCATAGTCAGCCACGCTGATGAGGCGCACTAACGGCAAAACACATGTCTCTGGATAAGTATTTTCCCAGGGAATAAATGTAAGTAAATTAATAATACAAATATATATATATATATATATATATATATATATATATATATATATATATATATATATATAAAGAGGTGTACTAAAAGCGAACTTTTAGGAAAGGTAAAACCTATTGTGAAGAGTATACAGCTCAATATCCAGGATGGCTTAAGGAAAATTTAACTTGAATAAATTGCATTTTTGCGGAATATACCTTGCTCTGAGCAATTGAATTGAATTTTGATTTGGCTTTTGCTTCTCTAATTCCTTTCCATTCTTCTTCAGATATATATATATATATATATATATATATATATATATATATATATATATATATATATATATATATATATATATATATATATATATATATATATATTATCTTCAATATTATTAACCCTGTGTTCTGTGGCTACGGTATTTAAATGACATCCCGTAGCTGCAATCAATCCTCCATGCTAATCCCAGGCCATCTGGCCTTGTCATGCGCAAGTTGTCGTAGGCAATGAAGTAGTTTCGCTGTACGTAGTGATCCTAGTCCCGCCTGCTTGAGGTCAGCACGTAGTGTGCCCAGCAGATTTGTGCAGTGCCGTCCTAGTCGCGGTTGGTAGGCTTGCGAGCCAGTAACGGCAAAGTATAGTGTCCTCTTTCTCTCT
>OY744535.1:94372852-94402852 GCA_963556195.1 Sepiola atlantica
TACATATATATATATATACAAATATATATATATTCAAATATGTATATATATATATATTAGGGGAGGTCGATTTTGAAACTGTAAATTATCGCACTCGAAGAAAGTTGCCAAATAATGTCAAAAGTTACCACAAGAAATATTTTTCTTCAAAATTTTGTATTTATTTGAGCATTGCAACTTTAAGATCAAATAAATCGAGATTTTTTCTCACTGCCGAGATTTCACCGGCAGATGTGTCGCCTTAAATTAAACCCGGGTTTTAACAAAAAAAGTAATACATTACTTAATAATAAATATTTTAAAGTTTATTATTATTTTTCTTAAGAAATTAAATGTACATATTCAAATTAAAAAGGAATAAAACACTATGATATTTAATGTTATATATAAATAATTATTTGTTTACATAGGCGTTTTATTTATTGGATATTTTTTATGGTATTCACCGGTTAAAAATTCATCGGGCGAATTTGACTTCCCGTGTTGATTGTCTGTTTAATTATCACACATATATATTGAATTGTCGAGCGCTGGCTTATCTAATCCCACTTTCCCGACCTTTTGTCACACCTTACCTTGTGGGAGTTAGATAAATAAAAACTAGTTCAGCCAGGGGGTTTTACCCCACCAAATAAACCGGTATCGTTTGGGTCTGGATTCACGCCCGTCTATTGGGGCTTGTCCGTCCTGTGCAGTTCTAGGAGGTGCATCTCCCAGGTTTTGCCTTCCCTCTTTGGGGAGGAGTAAGTTTATTGCTTACTGTCTGAGGCGGCCCTACCGGGGAATGCCGACGAAGCTGCCCAGGCAATTTTTAAATGGCCAGAGTGCTCACCTCTCGAGCACTGGCTTTCTCATCCCACTTTCCTGACCTTTTGTCAATCTTATCTTGTTGGGGGTAGATAAATAAAATCTAGTTCAGCCAGGGGTTTTTACCCCACCAAATAAACCGGTATCGTCCGGGCCTTTGGGTCTGGATTTACGCCCGTCTATTGGGGCTTGTCCGTCCTGTGCAATTCTAGGAGGTGCATCCTCCCAGGCTTTGCCTTTCCTCTTTGGGGAGGAGTAAGTTTATTGCTAACTGTCTGAGGCGCCCCTACAGGGGAATGCCGACGGGGCTGCCCAGTCAATTTTTTAATGGCCAGAGTGCTCACCTCTATAGCGCAGGGTTATCTAATCCCACTTTCCTGACCTTGTGTCACATCTTACCTTGTTGGAGGTAGATAAATAAAACTATTTCAGCCAGGAGTTTTTACCCCACCTAAAATATATGTATTGGAGTTGATGGGAGAATGGATAAGGACACATTGATGTATAAGGAAATTGTGGATGAAAATAGACAGAGAATTATGAAAAAAACTAAGGGACCAGAACACCATTTAACTTTTACAAAAGAAACACCATGTGAAAGTAAATATCTGACACATAGAGTTCTTCCGAATAGTGGTGCAACAGGTGCTGTTCATGCAGATCAAGTGGTGGATGTTTTGCATGAATTCCACAGTGAGAACAGTATCAAGGCTATACTTGTTGACAACACTAATACCAACACAAGTTGCGATGGTGGAATGGTTGCAATTTTAGAAAAAAAACTTTTTAAAACTCTTCACACAATTGGTTGCTCTTTGCATCATAATGAACTACCTTTCAGAGCCCTTTTTAAAAACATAGATGGTTGCGCAAAGGGCCCTACAACATTCAGTAGCCCTCTGGGGAAATTATGCTCAAATGATTGATATGATTTACCCCAAATATCATTTTCCACTATTAGCAATCCTCTAGAGTCAATTTTTAAAATTGATGAAATACATGATCTTAGTTCTGACCAAAGGCTCCTTTATGAATACACAGTAGGTATTTCTAGAGGTAAGGTTGACTCTAGATAAGCCTCCTGGAAAATTGGTCCTTTAAACCAAGCAAGATGGTTAACTTTGGCCATCAGGCTTATGTGTTTATGGACTCGTGGTGCATACCCACAAAGGCACACAACAAAACTACACTATGTAGTAAATTTTATTGTAAATGTGTATGCCACTTTTTGGTTTGAAATTAAAAGAAATAGTAAATTCCACAATCAGTAAGTGCACGTTTTTAATATGACCCAGAGGATTAAGGAGAAGCCTCAGGAAATCCAAGATATCACATTTAGAAATATACAAGGTAATACATTTTGTTTACTGCCTGAAAACTTTCTATATTCCATGGTTAAATCTGAGGAGATTGAAGTAAGAGAAGAAGCTTTAAAAAGAATTTTGGCCATTAGGTAAGTAATATTTATTCATATATCTCTGACTCAATTATTTATTCCAATTTATAGAATGATTTTTAAAGATTTTATCTAATTTCACCATAATTATTAAAGCAGTACAGATTGGAATTTTTTAATAATTCAATTAATTAATTTGTTCTTTCAGGAGTGAGGAGTCAACCAGAAAAAGATTAAAAAGAATACTACCTATTAATTTTAATGCCACACATTGGACACAATTAATAGATTTAAAATTATGCGGCATTTTTGAACCACCAATGACGGAAGATTTTACTGAATCTGAACTTCGAGAATCGCTGATGAATGGAACCAAGCTTGACTTGCCAGATTTGCCCTCACATTCTCAGGGTGTGGAACGGGCAGTTAAGTTAATAACAGAAGCTTCACAAACTGTATATGGTTTTGAAGCAAGGCATCAACACATTACAGCCAAAGTTTTGAGTCAGAAATTGAGACCAGCATTTTTGTCTAAGGGGTCTTATATGGAGCAATTTGACTCTCTATATTAAGCTTCATTAAAATAGTGTTAGGTTTTTCCTTATTTCTTTGCTTGTTATATTTTCACTAATAACAGAAAAAATCATTTTTTTAGGTATTCAAATATTACTGTTTAATTCATAACGTTAAAAGGTAGTTTACAAAAGCAGATACTGAAAATGAGGGGGGGGGGCAAATTTTCAATTGGAAGATTTCTTTAATTCATATCATTTTTATAAAATAAAAGGACATTCCCTGCTTTTAAATGCTAAAATTATTTGGTTTTCACACCAATATTCAAGCAAATCTTGCAAAAACGAGGAATTTTCAGTATATTCTTGTCTACGATCTTTGATACCAAACGCTCAAAAAACCGCTGAAGTTTTTGATCTAATTTTTTGCATGAGTATTTAATAGGTCTATATACAACTTTCGGAACGTGCCTTTTTTTAATATTTAAAAAAAAGTGTAAAATCGACCTACCCTAATATATATATATATATATATATATATATGAATGTGTATAAATGAAATCAGTGTTAAGTTATGAAAGCACATGCATTAAAGCTATGGTTTTTTACAGCTGTGTTAATACTACTCTTTACAGTGCCCAGCCTTGATGGGGGGGGCGACAAATGATTATGCTTATTTGTTTCATTTATATACGTATACTTTTCATCTTTACGGATAAGATATTTGATGAAATATATATATATATATATATAATATAATATAATATAATATATATATATATATATATATATATATATATATATATATATATATATATATATATATATATTTATATAATATAAGCAATTTGAGTCATTTAAAACAAAGAAAGAAAATGCAGTTTATCAGCGAGTGACTTTGTGTATTTAAGTATGTTACTTCCTTTTTCATTTATAACATAAAAATAGAATTGTATTTACAGTTTCACAGTAAATCATTTGCTTGATTGAATTACGATCCCCCAATTCATAGTTACCGAATTTTCCAGATACACTAAATGTTAAGAAAAGTTACCTGTTTAATATTTAGATGAGGAGGATAGGTCAGTTCGCTATGTAAGCTTGATGTAAATTGACCACCCATGAGTTATGAGTGTACATTCTCTTGCATGTAGGTGGTCAATTAATGTTAAACTAACATAACAAACTGGATCCACCCCGTGACCTTTCTAAAAATTAAACAAGTTTTTCAAAAAAATGTTTTTAGAATCTTAAAAGTTGTTGCTGAATATATTGTACCGTAAAAAAACTAGTAATTTATAACAAAATCCTTAATATCGCAAATTTAGCACTTGTATAAGCCAAATTATAGTTGGAAAATTATGAATTACAAAAGGGGATTCAAGAATATAACAGTGAAACATTAACTAATTGTGAAAAATTAAACGGGGATTATTAGCTGTTTACCATGTAACTGTTTCGGAGAATTAGCAGAACAGTTATAAAACAGTTATAAAACAGTTATAAAACAGTTATAAAACAGTTATAAAATTCATGTCGTACTGATCATTCGACAGTTTTAATGCTTTCAGATTCCTTTCAAATTTTGAAAGTTAACCAAATGATTAATTAATTTGTTTTTACTATTAAAATATGATCAAATGATTAACTTATTTGTTCTAACAATATTAACAGTTTAAAATTATCAATTTATTTGTTTTAAACATTAAAAGACTATCAAATTATTTATTGTTTCTTCTACCCATTAAAAATTATAAAATTATTAATTTATTTATTTAAACCATTAAAACATCATCAAATTATTAATTTCTTTGTTTTAACTAATAAACCACTGCTAAATAATTCTGTGTTACTTTCCACTATTAAAATCTTAACAAATTGTATATTTATTCATTTAAAGCATTCTCAAATGAGTAATTCATTTTTCTACTATTACACATTATCAAATGATTAATTGATTTTGTTAACCACTTAATCATTATTAAATGATTACTAAATTTGTCTAACCATTACAAAATTATCAAATGATTAATTAATTTGTTAACTATTAAAACATTATCAAATTATTAATTAATTTGTTAATCATTACAACATTATCAAATGATTAATTAATTTGTTACCCATTAAAACATTATTAAATGATGAATAAATAGTTCTAACGATTAAAACATTACCAAATGATTACTTAATTTTTTAATTATTAAAACATTATCAAATGATTAATTAGTTTTTTAATCATGAAAACATCATCAAATGATTAATTAATTTTTTTAATGATTAAAAAATGATCAAATAGTTAATTGTTTTTAACCATTATCCCATTATCAAAAAAATAATTAATTTTTCTAACCATTAAACTATTGTAAAATGATTAGTTTTTTAAATATTAAAACATAAAAAAATGATAAATCAATTTCATTAACCATTAAAACATTATCAAATGATTAATTAATTATGTTAACCATTGAAACATTATCACATGATTCATTTTTTAAACCATTAAACATTAACAAAGGATTAATTAATGTGTTAAGGATTAAAACATTATCAAATTATTCATTATTTTTTTAACCATTAAAACATTAGCGAATAATTAATTACTTTTTCTACCCATTAAAACATTATCAAATGATTAATTATTGTTAACCAGTAGAACATTAACAACTTATTAATTATTTGTTCAACCATTAAAACACCATCAACTCATTAATTAATTGTTTTAACCATTAAAACATTATTGAATAATTAATCAATTTTTTTAACCATTAAAACATAATCAAATGATTAATTAATTTGTTTACCATTAAAACATTATGAAATGATACATTAATTTTCTTAATCATTAAACCATTATAACATTTTTTTTTCAACTATTAATATAATATTAAATAATTCATTCATATGTAACAACCATTAAACCTTTGTCAAATATTTTATTTATTTATTTATTTATTTCAACTATTAAAACATCATCAAAGTATTCATTTATGTGTGTGTACAATTAAAACATTATTAAATGATTAATTAATTTTTAACCATTAAAACATTATCAAATAGCTAATTATTTTTCAACTATTAAAACATTATCAAATGATTAATTACATTTAAACCATTAAAACATTATTACATGATGAATTATTTTTGACCAGATGATTAATTAATTAGTTTAACCATTAAAATATTATCAAATCATTAATTGTTTTTAACAATTAAACGATTATCAAATGATTTATTAATTTGTTTCAACCATTAAAACATTATTGAATGATTAATTACTTTTTTAACCATTAAAACATTATCAGATGATTAATTAATTTTTGTAAACTAGTTAACCATTATTAATAATTAATTTATATGTAACTACTATTAAAACATAGTCAAATACTTCATTTATTTATTTGTTTCAACCCTTAACACATTATCAAATACTTCATTTATTTTTTTGTTTCAACCCTTAAAACATTATCAAATACATCATTTATTTATGTTAAGACTTTATCAAATGATTAATTATCTTGTTTCAACCATTAAACCATCATCAAATAATACATTTATTCATTTTTTTTAACAATTATCAAATGATTAATTTATTTTTGTCAACTATCAAATGATTGAATTATATGTAACAAACATTACACTTTTATCATTTTTTTATATTTCAACCATTAAAATATCATTAATTTATTTGTTTTTACCATTAAAACATCATTAGTTTATTTGTTTTTACCATTAAAACATCATTAGTTTATTTGTTTTTACCATTAAAACATCATTAGTTTATTTGTTTTTCTCATTAAAACATCATTAGTTTATTTGTTTTAACCATTAAAACATTATCACATGATTCATTATTTTTAACCATTAAAACATCAACAAAGGATTAATTAATTGTTTAACGATTAACACATTATCAAATGATTCATTCATTTTTTAACTATTAAAACATTATCAAATGATTAGATGCACATTTTCAATATCTTAATACGTACGGATTTTTAAGAGTTTATACGGCAATTTAAATGAGTTGTTTTAATTGTTTAAAAGGTTCCAACTTCATTTTAACAAGACATGAAGGCATTTATTACTTAACAAATGAAGAAAATGGCTGACTCATTCAGAAAGAACGGAATCGTATCTGGTGGGGTTTATTTCCTTATTAAACACACTTTACAAGTAGTAGAATTTAAATGTTGTTTCATGTCCCTTTCGCGTGATTGGTTTAAGCGGAGTTCGCAATGATGAATGTTGGTCTCCAGTTGACACAATCACAGTGAAGGCCGGTTTTACAGACGTCTTTGTACAAGGCACATGCGTGCCTATCGCATCATGTGCTTTACCGGCGACTTCCAATACAACATCAAGTTTCGCAACGGTGTCCTTGTTGGCCTGTCCAAACCATCTAAGCCGCTAATCCCACATCTTACCCTCAATCCCTGCGATGCACTAGCGCGTTCAGATATTCTCATTACAGACGTGGTCAATCAGTGTAATTCCAGACATCTAGCGGAATATTTTGGTTTAAATTGGAGTATAAAATAACTTTAATACATGTTTCTCGAGGAATCGAATGAAATGGTTTCAATATATACCCGATTAAAAGTTAAGTATAAAATCAATAATTCAATTCGTAATTATAAAAGTTACGTTGACGCGAGAAATACGATGCCACGTTCAGTTTTATCGTAATATATTATCATAATCAGCGTTTTTTCCGCAATATGTTTTAATCACGCAAAATGCATGCCGAAATAATTTACAGTTTCGAGATTAAGTTATGCCTAGAAAACTTCCATTTAGTTGTTCTAATTAGCTGTTATTCGCAATTAGCTCACTAAGTGACTCATCTCTTACGAAGCTTTTATCATGTGTTCCTGTGTTAATCCACAGCTCTCATTCTAGAGTTTGCCTCCCAATCTCGTTAATGTCACCCCATCTTTCTCACTTTCTCTGTTCTTTCTCTGTCTCTGAATTTATTTATTTTAGGTAATAAAAAAAGTAAAGAATGATAGAAAAACATTTTAAAAGGTTAATGTTGAGATTCGCGTCGGGAAGAGATTGCGGTACTTTTATAGATGACGCATCATGTTTCCGTGACTTCGCGTCGTCAACGTTCGGGCAGGTCTCGGAAGCGCCCGAGAGTTGACGAGACGAAAACTACCAAACGCTAAATTGAAGACTGGCTATAAATAAATTACAACGAATAAAATCAAGCTACAATATATATATATATATATATATATATATATATATATATATATATATATATATATATATATATATAAATATATATATATATATATATATATAACTTCATGGTAATATAGCAGGAAAAATCCCAGCAGATTGCTCGATTAATTAAGAATTAAAGTTAAAATTAAGAGCATAACAGAAGCTGAAGAGATCCGGATGGCTAAGTCTTTCCGTGCTTGAAACCGACGGTACGAATGTTGTACTAAATTTTCTGTACAAAATGATATATATATATATATATATATATATATATATATATATATATATATATATATATATATATAATAACTGACAACAATAGTTGAACAACTGCTATTAATTATATGTTTATTTTTTCCTTGTTTTTGTTGTCAAATGTTTTTTTATATAAAATGTTGTGTTTTTATTTGTGCACCGGGAATATTTATCAAAAGATGTTTTTTGTTTGATTTGTGAGGCAAATGTTTTTTTTGTTTTACTTATGTTTCAATGTTTTTTTTTAAAATGTTTTTCAAAAAGCGCAATTAGTCCTTCGGGAATTTCACCGAGTTAACAAATATAACACGAATTCATTTTTGTTTTTTTATTTGTAACCCGATGAATTTCTTCCAAAAGTTTTCTGCCTCTTGGTTAATTGTTTCGTCGATCTACGGAAATGCCCGAACTTTGACGACGCGAAGTCACGGAAACATGGTGCGTCAGCTATAAGAGTACCCAGATTGCAATACAAAAAAGTTTGCATAGACGATAAAACTGTTTTCATTTATAAAAAAAGTTGGGAGGTGTCGGTGATTAAGTGGATAACGACACGGACTGAAGACCTGTGTGTTCCAAGTTCGAATCCAGTCGGTTCCACAGTACCACTTTCACTTAAGGATGTTGGCAACCTTCTCGTGGACCTTCCCGTAAGTACCCGATGTCTTTCCAGAAAGATTTATAACTAGAAAAACATCGGGGAAACTAATGCCAACACCAGAATCATCTGATTCACACGAAAGAAGAAGAAGTGTTCAGATAAGTAGGTCATACATTTAAAAAAAACTAAAAAAATTAAGACACGTAGTTAAAATCTATTTTGTATTACGAATGAAAGCTGAAGAAAAACACTTTTTAAATTGGTAAATATCTTAGTATAACCGACGGAATCTGAAGGGTTTCTAATGTTTGCATGCTCGAGTGTTCAAATGTGTGTTTTCTCTATTACTACGTAGTACAATATTAATTGTATCCCCAAAACGTTTATCATATTATAATCTTTATATAAAAAAAAAACAATTATAGTCGCCTATACACACTTCTCGAAAGAAGCATTCCCCGACGTGGATCTCAAAATTTACCCCCAAAGGTTACCCGCCTGGTGAACACATTACCTCAAGATTGCTTCCCTGTAGACTACAACATAGTCGTCTTCAAATCAAATAATCACACATTTCTTTCATCTACCGACAACATTCTATTAATCATCCTGAATCGTCTTGTTGCATAGTTTTTCATTTCTCGTACCTTCTCGTACCTTCCTCGCCGCGTGGGGCGCCGTCTCCAACAAAAACCTTCATACCACGAGTCAAGGCAGGCAAACAAACCTTTAAAGTTTGATTTGTTTATTTCAAGCGTCAGTCTACCGTCGATCTTGGAGATGTTTCACTAACGTTGAGGGAGAGATCAAATTACTACTTTATCGTAGTTAATTCCTAGCTTAAGTCCTTAGCCATTCGATGAGGGGGTAAGAAGGAATCTCATGCCTGTATTCTCTTAGGGAATTTAATTCCCCTAATCATTTGAAGACCACATAGAGAAATCGTCTGTTCGGCTTGCTTCCAAAACCCAGACTGGCAAAACTCCGTTTCCCACACAAAAGCCCGTGACGTCACAGACCCCCTATGCGCAGGTGCATCTTGACCCTTGACCTGAGGTTTCGTCAACGTGGTATTCCCGTCAACGCTTGTGAACTCCGATTGTGAGAACCAGTTTATTTAGCACTCGACCGTACGGGTCCACCCGCACTAAATCGTGCAAGCCAAACCAAACGATCTCCCCACATACGTGCACTTCAAAATGTGTCCGGCCTCACAGGGCCACTATCCAACTCTCTCATGATAATTCTTCAACTTCCAACTATCATCTCATTATAATTCCATTTAATTAACCCTTATCCTCGAGTGACATCGACCTTGATAACTGGTCATTAGTGTTAGTATCTTCTCATAAAAGTATTTGATGAATAAATTTGTTAATTCATGTGGATTCGAAACGAATATTAAAGTCAGCAATTATTTTCCATTCAACGGTTTTAATGCTTTTTGATTCCTTTCAGATTTCGAAAGCTCACAACGTAATTTATTACTTTATCTAAAATATCAACATCACATAATAAAATTAGTAAATATAAATATGTATCTAAACTTTCAAAGAGTCACGAAGTAATTAAACTATAAACAAATGATTAAAATGGCTGACTTGTTTACCAGAAGACAATAATGAAATCATGCGTTTAATTTCGTTTTAATTTTATTTTATTAATATAAAAATAGTTTTATAAATAGTATTGTTTACATTTCTTTTAATTTTACAATTTTTCATTTTTGATTTGAATAAATATTGGATTAAAAGTAAAAACAAACATTAATAATTCAGTTTGTCATTTTCAACTTTTGTTTCTCCAAGTCGTTTTGACATATTATAATATTCTTCCGTTTCCGGATTGAGTTATATTTTAGAAGGTTTGTACATTCGTCTGAAAAAGTATAGTATACCAAATTTAGTATAAAAGTATAGTACAAGAGTGTATTTATAGATGTGTCGGGTCCAGGCAGATAAATGGAAATCTCACTGAGAAATTGTTTAATTGAGTACTCAATTACATTTTTAAAAATCATTCCTGTTAAATAAAAATTGAATTTTATAAAACTTTTTAGTAGCCATCAGTTTTAAATAACACATTCATTGATTCACCTCTTACGAAGTTTCTATCAAGCAATTCTACTGTTTCTTTTTTGTTCTATAACTCGTCTTCGGATCTCGTTCACGTCAGTTCTCTCTCTTTCTCTCTCTTTCTCTCTCTCTCTCTCACGATATATATATATATATATATATATATATATATATATATATAACATAAAATATAATAACACGAAATTACATAATTGTCGATGCAATAATTTATTTCAACCTTGTGGTTTTTTCAACCATCAATCTAGACGATTACATTTTTGGGACTGACAGAAAATTGACAATTCAAATACAACCAGAGGGAGTGGTAGTAGCAACCAATCTAAACATAACAGATATTATTATAAATACTTGGGGGGGGGGGTTACCGTAAATGATCTAGTAGTATTCAAATTGGTCCCTTCACCGTTACAAATTTAGAAGTCCATCGGATGTTATCTGTTATGGACACGGAATTACTGACTTGGTGATATTCAGTTTTTAGGGTGTATGAGTATAAAATTGTATTTTAAGATATTTGTTTACTTTAAACAAGATAGTTTTAAGAAATTTTCCTGCTAATAATACACTAATTATTGAATCGGGTCCAGTCAGCTAGATAAAAAATCTCCCTGAGTAATTGTTTAAATAAGTACTTATTAATTTAAAAGAAAGCAATCCCGTTAAATAAAAATTAAATTTTATAAATCTTATTAAAAAAAAATAATTTCTATGTCAGCATCATTTAAGGTCTGTTAATATGTTGAAATAATAATTAATAATTAATAATTAATAATTAATAATTAACTCCTTTTTGGCTTAACGAACTCGGCCTTAATACACTAAACCAACACGACAATCAGCTAAATCCCATCCATTCACTGTGGAGGTCCTCAGATACCGGAGAGCTTTCTACTACAATAGCTTCTTACCTCGTGCTGCCGGCTTCTGGAACTACCCTCCTGCTCTCTGTTTCCCCGACAGTACCGACATGCAGAAGTTTGAAAACTTATGTAAACAGACATCTCGCTGCACAGCTCCCAACTTAGGATGACACCCAAAACTTCCACCCTAATTCTAAGAAGCCCTTTACGTCTACATGTCTGATGGTGAACTTTGTTAAAAAAAATTTTTAAGTATTCGAAGCATTAAACTGTCAAATAAAATATCATTTCTGTCTTTGAAATTCTTGACGAATCTTCATGTAAAGCAACGTTACCTTAACATTAGTTATAAGTTAATAACACAGGGATTTAATTAGCAAAGTCAGTTCACAACGAGAACGTCATTATTAAACCTCAATTTCAAAATCGAGTTTTGAAAAAAAAAGTGAAGCAGAAACGAAAGGTTACATTCATTTCTTGTCGATAACAACTTTGCAACTTCGTCAATCAATCATTGGATTATTACATTGCTTACTGTATTGGATAACCGTCATTTTTTGTTCATAACAAAATTCTACACTTTTGAATTCCTAGAGCAAGTGCCCCTATCGCTACGACATAGCTATTGTTAAAAATCTATTAAATCGTGCCAAATCAATCTCCTCCTTTAAAAAATACTATTCATTAAATTAAGAAATATAAAGAAACGAATTCCCTAATTATATTGTTGATGAACAAATACAATTACTGCTGTTAGATATATATATATATATATATATATATATATATATATATATATATATATATATATATATATATATATAGATAGATAGATAGATAGATAGATAGATAGATAGATAGATAGATACATTGGATGGATAGATAGATAGATAGATAGATAGATAGATAGATAGATAGATAGATAGATAGATAGATAGATAGATAGATACATTGGATGGATAGATAGATAGATAGATAGATAGATAGATAGATAGATAGATACATTGGATGGATAGATAGATAGATAGATAGATAGATAGATAGATAGATAGATAGATAGATAGATAGATAGATAGATATATAGAAACATAGATAGATGAATTGATAGACATATGATGAATAGGTCAAGAAATAGATTGATGAATAGATATATAAATAAGTTGATTAATGGATTAACACATACATATTAATTAATAGATAAGTAGATAAACAAATTGAAAGATGCATATATATATATATTTAATATTTAAATGTTGAATTAAATAACGATAATTGAATTATCGTTTAATAATAATAATCTATCGTGATAATATAAAGCTCAATATATTGAATAGAGCAATCAATTTTAGAGGTGAAAGATGAGAATACAAAATTGTAAAGATACAATATTTGTTAGAACATCAAAAGTTCAGAGCAAAGAGCTTCATATCCTTAATCCATGGATTTTCAAAGATAAACTGTACAATTATATTGTCGGCTTTTCCCTATCCTCTGATGAGAAGGGTTTATCTTTGAAAATCCATGAATTAAGGATATAAAGCTCCTTGTTCTGAACTTTTGATGTTCTAATAAATATTGTATCTTTACAATTTTTTATTCTCATCTTTCACCTCTAATATCTCTCTCTCTCTCTCTCTCTCTATATATATATATATATATATATATATATATATATATATATATATATATATATAGAGAGAGAGAGAGAGAGAGAGAGAGAGATAGATAGATAGATAGATAGATAGATAGATAGATAGATAGATAGATTCAAACTCATCGGCCTAACATTCACAGGTAATATGAATTGAAACAAATACACCGAAGACATTGCCAAGGCTGCCGCAAAGAAGGTTGCCTCCCTCTACCGTGCTAGTAAACTCCTCACACCGTACATCATCCTGTATCTCTACAAAGCCACTATCCGCCCATGCATGGAGTATTGTTGTCACATCTGGGCTGGTCTTTCCCTCCTTGACAAGGTCCAAAAAAGAATCGCCAACCTAATAGGTCCCTCACTGTCAACCAAGCACCAACCCCTGTCCCATCGCCGCAATGTAGCATCCCTGTGCTTGTTTTACAAATACTTCAATGGATTATGCTCCGATGTATTGGCTACTCTGGTGCCCCCGTCGACGTAAATTCACTAGACTAACTCGACAATCAACTAAATCTCATTCATTCACTGTAAAGGTCCCCAGATGTCGGAGAGTCTTCTACTCAAATAGCTTCTTTCCTCGTGTTGCTGGCCTCTGGAACTCCCTCCCTGCCCACTGTTTCTCCGACAGTACAGACATGCAAAAGTTTAAAACTAATGTAAACAGACATCTCGCTGCGCAGATCCTAATCTAGGTTGACTGCCCCCTACCTTCTCCCCTCTTCTTTTTTCTCAGTAGCCCCTTACGTCTACAGTGGCGTCCTGCCTTGTTTGGGGTGAACTATTTAAAAAAAAGATAGATATATAGATCGATCGATAGATAGATGTATAGTATGATATATAAACAGACAGATGGATGGATGAATAGATAGATGACATTGTTTATTCTTTGCAAAATAAAAACGATTCTAGAACACATTTTTCCGATTCCCACGTTCCATTATTGTATTTTCCAATGATCGATGCGGACTTTCCTCGTATAAATGCATTTCCAGAAACTCATACTAAATCAGTACTCATGATCGATCTTCGACACTTTTTTGTTTTTAAACTTCTATTTCGCACAGTTTGGATTTCTTCCGGCGCCGAAACTTATTTGACTTGTGTTTGACACATACAGTCGAAATATGAATCGATTACAACTATAATAATGTTACTCTACGGAAATCACACCCAAACACGCACACACCCTAACACACAGACACAGACACACACACACACACACACACACACACACACACACATATATATATATATATATATATATATATATAAAAATATATATATATATATATATATATGTATACATATATATATATATATATATATATATATATACATATATATATATATATATATATATATATATATATATGTATATATATATATATAATAAAAGTTTTAAAAAGGTTGAAGGCAATGCGAAGTTCCGGATCGCTGGAAGTTGTGAAGAACAAAAACAAAACAAAACCGAAATAAGTCGGATATAGATCGAAAAGGTTTGTTTATTTTTCTAGACGAACAAGACAGCAAGAGTGTTAGTTTGTAATATTCCGAATGATCAAGGATCAATTTGATATATTTCGCGCGATTTTTTTTCCTCTCCTCGTCAAAAATAAATAAAAGAAAAATCCCGGATTCCGAGAAAATGCCAGGAGCGCTTTTATTATTACTCCCAGCAATGCTTCCAGCAAACTACCAATTTCTATTATATATATATATATATATATATATATATATATATATATATATATATATATATATATATATATATTAACCTGAAGATTCACTCGGGGGATGAAGCGTGGGAGCCTCTATGTAGCTTAATTGCTATGAATATATTTTTCTAGATTACTGCCTAGCTCTACTTACGTATAGAGCATCGTTAAAGTAAATACTGAAAATTGATAAATAAAAACGTATGTCTCCTTATAAAATTGTATGTGGATACATGAAATAGTAATTATATATATATATATATATATATATATATATATATATATATATATATATATATATATATATATCTTATAGTTTCATTCCATATACCATGAGGAATTAATCCCAAATCGAACTTTTCATTAGTTTTAACGGTACAGATGACGTACCATGTTTCCGTGACATTCTAGCAAAGGATTTTTCAAAACTCTCTTACTCTCTCCCCCCTCTCTCTCTCTCTCTCTCTCTCTCTCTCTCTCTCTCTCTCTCTCTCTCTTACTCTCTGTGTTTATATATATATATATATATATATATATACAGAGAGAGAGAGAGAGAGTAGAGGGTAGTGGAGCATCAGTGCAGTTCCAACGAAAACAAAAATGTATATTTAAAGAAGTGAGGCTACCAATATTTGTAAAAAACTTTTTTTTTAAACCATTGTTTGTTATTTTATTATTTTATAATTTTATGATTTTGTGATTTTATAACGCATTTCGAGCTTCGTGTGCCTCTCTTCAGATATATTTCCATTTCTGTACTAATAAACACTTATTAAAAAAATGATATAAATGTATAAATATATATATATATATATATATATATATATATTTATTTATTTATTTATTTAATTTATTTAGATACTGTATATTACATATTTCAGCAATGTACCGCGGTTTCATCCAAAAGGGCAGATTTAGACATCTTTAGTAAATCTCCAGTGGAATCATCGGCAAGCTGAAACGATGGTAGTCATGCCCGACAGGGAATGGCGTCAACAATGACAGAAAAACGGTGCATCTCTGAGAGCGTCCCCGAAAAATCCGGTGTGGGATAGTGATTAACTAAGGCTCAAGGGGGGCCTTCATTTTATTCCCTAGCAAGTTTTATTCATTATTTATTCATCTGTTAGCAAGTTTTATTTATTTATTTATTAATCTGTTCTTTTGTGATGTTATTATTATACCTGAAAAATACGAAAGGGGTGGCTATATAGTTTACCATTTGAGCCTGTGAAACTAGTGTGCTTTTTTGTTGTCGTTTTAGGGAATAAAGTTATGTATCGGATTAATTGTTCGATATAGTGCTGAAATAGATGATTCAAATATGTTTTTATCGACTTAACGTGTTTGTTTATTTTTGTTTATTGAATTGGTGTGTTCGTATTTTCTGTTCTTTTTATAATGTTATTGTTATATCTGGTCTGAAAAAATACGAAAGGAGCCGCTATATAGTTTGTGGAATTAGGGTGCTCTTTTGTTGTCGTTTTTTGGAATAAAATTATGTATCGCATTAATTGTTCTATATAGTGTTGGAAAGCCTGATGCAATAATGTTTTATGGACTTAACTATATATTTATTTATAAAGGTATACACACACACACATATATATATATATATATATTTATTAATAAATATATACACGCACACACACACACACACACACATATATATATATATATATGGCTTTTTTTTCATTTAAAATGAAATATGTTGTGTATTGCAATGTTTTTAACGAATTAGTGATGTCTTTGAATTCATCGTATTTTGGACTACAATGGAAAATATATCTGAAGAGAGCCACACGCACGAGGCTTGAAACGCGTTATACAAAACAATAAAATGATAAAATAATAAAATAACAAATAATTGTTAAAAAAGTTTTTCACAAATATTGGTAGTCTCACAAAAATTCATCTATTTCATCTAGATTAGACAACTGGAAGTGGGTCAGAGGAATTACTTATTGAACGACCGTCGTATTAGTATAAATATTACGTTTCTTTTCTTTCTTTTCGAAACCTTTGGAAATTGTCTCGAACCATGTGTAGGAATAAGTGTTAGAATCTGATGGCACAGACAAAAATTCTTAAACAAGACATGACGAAAAAGAACGAAATTTCCCTCTATTTATTCGGTTAACTGATAGAATCTGGTCGCCTTTTTGTGATTTTTTTCTTCACCCTCGTCTCCCATTTCAAACCCAGGGGAAAGCGGTCGTTGGGAATATGTAAACCATTTGTCCCAAATAGCATCACGCGCGATCATGTGAGGATACAATTTTCAAAGTCATCTCTTTCAAATCGATCTGTGTTGCAAGAACGATCACACTTTACGATTCTTAATCTCTGATTTAGAATCTTCTCAACAGCAAAGTATTTCAGTTCACGGGAGCTAAGCTCTTCAATATAGGCAATTTCGTGCCCTGAGATATTTTTATCTCGTTCAAATTCTCCATAATTCTTCATTTCAAGTCTCTGACTTGAAACATCTTCCAAAGGAAATATTCATTGACCGAAGGAAGAATATTTCATACATAAAAGGCAATTCTTTTACAGGTGTCGACTGTCAGGCACCTTTGTTTATACTGTAATCTACTATAACAGCTCACAAGTGAGAAACGAAATAATGTTGCTATTGGCAGACAAATAAAAGAAGAAAGCGGACGTACATCACTATCTATTAAGCATCTACTTTTAATGTGTTCACGAGACGAGCAGCTGTTTCTGTCGACTAAGAACACGACCGGGCAATTTTGTACTTGTAATTGTTTTCTCTTTTCAGCTATTTATGATGATGTTGCTATGGAGATAAGAGGGCGGTGAAATAATTTTATGTCTATGAAGAATAGCGACGGAGATCTGAAGCATTAGCAAGCAATAATGATCATGGCCGGCGTTCTAATTGTGTCCACGCAACGAAATACGTCGAGAAGCTTCGATAAAAATATACGGGAAGATACATGGAGGTAATGTAGACCTTGGCGAGAGAGAAATAGGCGTCGGAGTTACGACTATAAATATTTTTTTCGCCTCTTTCTGTCGACTAAGAAGCCGACGGGCAATCATGTGGAAATCGAAGTATTTCCGACGCAAAGTTACATTGATAATTTTGGCGAATGGGTAGTTTGCCAGCTAAAATGGCGGACAACTCTGACGTCAAGCAAGGGGCTGCTCAATTCAACCGGTGCTTCGAGAAAGTTGTCCCTCGTTTAATTGTGAAAATAAACTATTAAATTTAACACCGTTCGATTTCGGCGGAATTTTTTCGCGCCGTTCCAAATGAATAAAATGCATTCATGGTGGATGCGTGCCACCGCAGACACCTCCGTTCCATCACAGGTCACTGATGGCAGAAAAAACTTATCAGCAACAAGGCACTATACGAGTTGTGCAGCAAAAAAAAACTCTCTCCACAAAGGTCGCTGAACAAAAGATGGTCTATGTTAGACCATGGCCTACGAATTGACCCTGACACTCCCGCACACAGGGCACTAGACTTTGCTGTTACTGGCTTGCAAGCCTACCAACCACGACTAGGACGGCAATGCACAAATCTGCTGGGCACACTACGTGCTGACCTCAAGTAGGCGGGACTAGGACCACTACCTACAGCGAAATAACTTCATTGCTTACGACAATTTGCGCATGACAAGGCCAGATGGCCTGGGACTAGCATGGAGGAATGATTGCAGCTACGGGATGTCATTTGACTAGCGTAGCTGCAGAACAGTTTTAATAAAATAATAATAAACAGATTGAATTGAGCAGACGCTAGCTTGACGTCAGAGTTGTCCGCCATTTTGGGTGGCAAACCACACATTTGCCGTATTTTCTCTTATTTCTGTTAGTAGCTATTACGTATCGTGCTGCTAAAGAGATTTGCCAAGTCCGTTGCTTTTGCTGCTATTTTTGTTCGTGTTCATCGATCATTTTCAATCACGCTTCCGCCAGTTTCCATATAAATATGCTCTCCTCCTTTGGTGCATTGTATTTCGGTATGATCGGAAAATAGTAAGCGCTGATTGGTGAATGTTCCAGGTATAATCCGCGCAGATTAAATGCTTATCCATCGGTTATTCTACGGTAGGCTGATTTGCAAGTTGAAGGATTTAAGTATATTTAGAATGTAGTGTTTAAAAATATACTTATTATTATAGCTTTTTATCAAGTCTTCAAATTCTCTTCCATTATAGTTCCTTTCATAATCTCTTACAATGTTGTATGACTATTTAAGTTTCTTTTTTTTTTCAATTTGTATTTCATTTGATTTAATGTTGGTATAGTGCGTTTAGGCGGATGCCATATATTTACCCGCTATTCCAAAAACTCGAACTGAGAGATGTTTTTCTCACACTTGCGTCACTTTCCAAGATATATTTTCCAAGCAGATTTTAATGTCCCTTTTCATGAAACGAAGGGTGCTATGTTTGCTTCGATTATCACAATGAAAGACATCTGTCAGTGTGTTTAGCTCAGAATATCAAACATATGACGAGTTCGAACGCAAAACGCGAACAATCCAATTCGTTTAATTTGAGAGCTTAAACAATAAAAACACGAATATATTAAATCTAGACTTCGAATAAAAGCTGATTTTAATTGAAATCAAAAGGAAATTATTTCAGTAACACATAGTTTTTAGGGGTGTCGTCGAGTGTTGAAATGCAACACTTTTTGTAAGGACAGTTTCGTGATTTTGAAAATGACGTTTATCGCGTGTTGCATTCAAACTCTTCATATTCACTCAATCTTCTTAAAAAAAACACACAAAGTGTAAAGTACCTCAAATGATAATGCATGACGTTGCTTCTAATTATAATGTGTTATGAAGCCAATGTTTTTTTTTTACATGAGACTGAAAACCAACCTTACTTCACTTTCTAGAGAGTCTTGTGCTACCAGATCAGGTTGTCTGACGATGCATACTCCCTGACTATAAATGCACCAAACATTGATGTTATTGTTTTGTTGTTATGTCCCTTTTCAAAACTCAATAATGCTCAGCAAAGCTAAAACATAAACGACAATTTTCCCCTTACAAAACAACTAACATAAACATAAATAAATATCTTAACCCTAACCCTAACCCTAACCCTAACTTAATGTTCAACTATTCATACAATAATTACATCAAATCAAGTAGGGGTGATTACATGATTAGTTTATTGAGCTTTTAATAAACTGCTGATGCAAAAGGGGAAACAACGCTCTATACATATCATAGCTAGAGAAATTTGGATAGTTATCGATCAAGCGTATACACGTATTAATATTGACTTACTAAAGTTTAATCTAAAAAGTTTAATCTAAAAAAGTTTAATCTAAAAAAGTTTAATCTAAAAAAGTTTAATCTAAAAGGTTTAATCTAAAAAAGTTTAATCTAAAAAGTTTAATCTAAAAAGTTTAATCTAAAAAAGTTTAATCTAAAAAAGTTTAATCTAAAAAAGTTTAATCTAAAAAAGTTTAATCTAAAAAGTTTAATCTAAAAAAGTTTAATCTAAAAAGTTTAATCTAAAAAAGTTTAATCTAAAAGGTTTAATCTAAAAAAGTTTAATCTAAAAAGTTTAATCTAAAAAGTTTAATCTAAAAAAGTTTAATCTAAAAAGTTTAATCTAAAAAAGTTTAATCTAAAAAAGGTTAATCTAAAAAAGTTTAATCTAAAAGGTTTAATCTAAAAAAGTTTAATCTAAAAAGTTTAATCTAAAAAGTTTAATCTAAAAAAGTTTAATCTAAAAAAGTTTAATCTAAAAAAGTTTAATCTAAAAAAGTTTAATCTAAAAAGTTTAATCTAAAAAAGTTTAATCTAAAAAGTTTAATCTAAAAAAGTTTAATCTAAAAGGTTTAATCTAAAAAAGTTTAATCTAAAAAGTTTAATCTAAAAAGTTTAATCTAAAAAAGTTTAATCTAAAAAGTTTAATCTAAAAAAGTTTAATCTAAAAAAGTTTAATCTAAAAAAGTTTAATCTAAAAGGTTTAATCTAAAAAAGTTTAATCTAAAAAGTTTAATCTAAAAAGTTTAATCTAAAAAAGTTTAATCTAAAAAAGTTTAATCTAAAAAAGTTTAATCTAAAAGGTTTAATCTAAAAAAGTTTAATCTAAAAAGTTTAATCTAAAAAGTTTAATCTAAAAAAGTTTAATCTAAAAGGTTTAATCTAAAAAAGTTTAATCTAAAAAGTTTAATCTAAAAAGTTTAATCTAAAAAAGTTTAATCTAAAAAAGTTTAATCTAAAAAAGTTTAATCTAAAAAAGTACGCATAATAATCTCCTTCCGCCTCTCGTTCTGCGTCTCTTACTCTGATCAAACCTCTGCGACGAAAACAATCCAAATGTATTATTTACTAATAATGTAATTAGCGTGGTGCGACACAATACATCTATCGCTCTCTTTACATGATGTTGTCGAATTATTAATTCTCTTCATTTAAAAGTAAATAATGTTCCTCGATCTTCGATTTTCACAGCTCTGTTCAACACCAAATCTGAACAAGTATGCGCAGCGGAGGTGCCTTCAGTCACGGATGATCACATGGAACAACGGGTTGGTTAATCGTCGGAGCCGACCGCTCCATTGTGATTAGAGAGTTAAGGACTAAATTGTTATGTCACTATTTTGCGCCATTATTAATGTTCAACCATTCGTACATAGTTTACTTTTATTCACGTCGTAGTGATCTATATCGTATCTTTTCATTGTTCTTTTTTCAATATGCTGCTGAAAGCTGAAGAAGTGAAATCACGTAATATATATGAATGGAAGTGAATTTTGGTGAAGATACCCCAGTTTTTATAAAAGCGATCAGCAGTAGGCACGTGGTTATATGTGCTAACACACTTTTAATCAAAGCAGGCGCGAGAGCGCCCTATCCCTTAATAGACACACGAATGGCCTATGCTAGAAATCTCATTTCTTTGATCACTCATAACTCATAAACCAATAAACAAAATTAGTTAAAACTTTGTACAAAATTTTCATTTGATAGGTTCTATAAGTGTGCAGAATTTCAGCATCATTAGTCAAGGCAACCCAGAGATCCAGAAAGTTCAATCATGAAATCATGTTATCTGTGTGTACGTACGTATGTGCCACCCTGTATCTCATCAACTATTTGATGGAGTCAGCTGATTTTTGGCAGAAATAGATGTTCTAGGGTCTAGTTGATGGCATTTTAATTTCAGTTTACCATATACCTTAGTTTTCCAGAAAATTCCAAAAAACCTTAAAAATGACCAGTATTCATCCACTTTATTCTATATCTTATCGACTATTTGATGGATTCAGCTGATTTTTGGCAAAGATAGAGGTTATAGTGTCTAGTTGATGGCATTTTAATTTCAGTTCACCATATACCTTGATTAGTCAAACTACCAACTATATCAGTTATGAGAAGGCATTGTATTGAGGCATAGCCTTTACAAAAGTTGTGACATTCCATGAGAAATGCAAGTATACTGAAATCATATGCCCTTAATAGGATTAACATGAAAATTCATATACACTAAATGTACAAAAGCAAGGAAATTCCTAAATTTTTACACTTTTATTCTCATTAAGGGTATGACTACATATCAACCAAACCATTTCAGTATCACATCACTACAGTATAAATCTCTATACATGAGTGGATGAAGTGTGTGAGGTGCGCTGAAGAAAAATTCATACCAGTAAAATACATAGCCCTGTTGTGCTCGCCTACCCTTAATGACAATAAAAGTGTAAAAGTTTGGGAATTTCCTTGCTTTTGTACATTTAGTGTATATGAATTTGTCATGGAATCTAAATAGATGTACGCTTAATATATTTTCTCTCACTTGCTTACTGCGTCTATTGACTATGATCCGACTAGAACTATGGAACATTCAAGATTGATTTGTTAATTGTAATATGGTTAGGAAGGTGCGACTCAATAAACCAATCGTTTTACTGACTTTATTTTGGTCGAATTACCAATAGCCTGTATTTATTAACAAATATCTGATTTTTAGCGTTTTTTACTCGCTATATATATATATATATATATATATATATATATATATATATATAAATATATATATATATATATATATATATATATATATATATATATATATATATATAATAGAATAGCCTACCCACCGTTTCCTCTTATATTGACTTACTATATAGAAAGTTAACAGGTCAATTACAAAGGTTGTGTCTATGATATTAGTTATATCTCACCAATTATTACACTCTCTATTGCAATAAACCTTTATTTCCTTCTTTCAGAAACGTGTAAGTTTTGTTTCCTTTTGGCTAAGATCAAAGAGTAGTATCTGTTCCGATGGATACTGCACCCCATAGACTGGTATTGTCTTGCCCTTCGGGGCTTGATTTACGCCGGTCTATGGGTCTGTCCTGTGCAGTTCTAGGAGGTCCACCCTCCCAGGCTTCGCCTCCCCTCTTTGGGGAGGAGTAAGTTAATTACTTACTGCCTGAGGCGCCCCTACCGGGGAATGTCGACGTGGCTGCCCAGGCAATTTTTAAACCCCACTTTCCGGACCCGACCTTGGGTCACATCTTACTTGTGGGAGTAAGATAAAAAACTGACCGGGTGCCTAACTCCTGGAGAGGAGTAAATCAATACTCGATATACACCTTGCCGATAGTACCCTCTTCATCAAGGAGGCAATAGCAAATATGATCAAAGATGGTAACCTCAATCATAGAAGATGAACTCTAATAGTCGGAGGAATCAACGGCTGTATCATTCTAAGATAATTAAGTCACAATGAAACCCCATTATAGTCTTTAAGTATTCATGCATCTATTCTAATTATTAAAGGAGGAGTAATAACAGTGGGGCCACACTTTCTTTTGTTATCCGATTTCATCGTTTTTAAATTATTCTGCTGATACATTAAATTATAGTCGGATTGATTAGTCATAATTGGTCACGGTCGTGCGACTCAATTAATCTATCGTTTTATCAAGTAACTTTGTGACGAATCATTATATGTTTGTACTTAAAAAAAAATACGGTTTAATTTCAGCGCTCAGTTTCTATAACACATACAGCCAGAAGCAAGCATCGATTGTGTCCTTAATTAGGGATTAGATATCTCATACTCTAACCTCAACCCTTACTCTAATTCTGGTCGAATTATTATATGTTTGCACTAAAAAGAAAATACGTTTTAATTTCAGCGCTCAGTTTCTATAACACATACAGACAAACACAAACATCGATGCTGGCCTGAACTATGGATTAGATAACTCATACCCTAACCTCAACCCTTACTCTAACCCTAATTCTGGTCGAATTATCATATGTGTGTACTGAAAAGAAAATACGTCTTAATTTCAGCGCCCAGATTCTATAACACCTACAGATAAACACAAACATCGATGGTGGCCTGAATTAGGGATTAGATAACTAATACCCTACCCTCAACCCTTACCCTAACCCTAATTCTGGTTGAATTATCATATGTGTGTACTGAAAAGACAATACGTTTTAATTTCAGCGCTCAATTTCTATAACACATACAGACAGACACATCGATGGTGGCCTCAGTTAGAGATTAGATACGTAACTTGCCGGAAGAATCGACGGCTTTATTTCTATAAGATAATAAAAACGTAAATGATTAATTCACAGTTGTCTCCCATTTTACTGTTTAACTATCTCTCCAATTATTCCATTTATTCAAGGAGTCGTGATCACAGTCGGACCACACATGCTTTGCTTGTCTTTTTTTTTATTGTTATTTAAATATTCCGCTGACACAAGTCAATAAAGTTGACATTTACAAATTTACTTCAACGATTTCATTGATTTATTTTTTCCAAGAAATCAGAAAATGTCAATTTCGCGACTTGTTTAATGTCAAACATTTTGAAAACATCTGTCACTTTAATATTTAATGCTTATTAGACACGTTTTTAGACACTTTTAACACAACAAATGGACGACTTTCCTGAACTGTCATTCTAGCAGACAATACAGAATAATTAAGTAAATGTTATTTACATATATACCGTAATATGGGGTGACTTTGTCCACCCGGGGTGACTTTGTCCACCTGGGGTGACTTTGGGCCAGAGTCTAAACAATGTTGAGAAATATTCAAAAAAATCTTTATGTGGGTTGAGTTATAAATGTAGTTATAAATGTGTGACGTTTCTTCATAGTTTATGGCCATAGATATGTTGTTATCTTGAGTTAAAGTAAAATAAAGGTTTAGTTACAAGTTTCTTGTGAAGCAAAGTTAAAATTATTATATTCTGTGTGGCCATAGACGACACCCCAATGCAAGTATTACTTTAGTTACAATAGAGCTGGTATAGTGTGGCCAAAGTAACACTATGGGGACACATGGCATCACCCCAATGCCAGTATTACTTTAGTTACAATAGAGCTGGTATAGTATGGCCAAAGTAACACTATGGCGACACATGACGACACCCCAATGCAAGTATTACTTTAGTTACAATAGAGCTGGTATAGTGTATCCAAAGTAACACTATGGGGACACATGACATCACCCCAATGCCAGTATTACTTTAGTTACAATAGAGCTGGTATAGTATAGCCAAAGTAACACTATGGCGACACATGACGACACCCCAATGCAAGTATCACTTTAGTTACAATAGAGCTGGTATAGTGTGGCCAAATTCACACCATGGCGACACATGACGACACCCCAATGCAAGTATTACTTTAGTTATAATCGAGCTGGTATAGTGTGGACAAAGCCACACCATGGCAGGGTGACTTTTGCCACCTCTAATCCGGTTCCAAATTCAATCTAAACTGATACTTAACCTCGATCCACCTAGAATACAACACAAAAATAATGAAAACTTACCATATATTTACTTGAGTTTTACAAATATATACACCAATAAACAATGAAAATAGGATAAACCAAAAAAACAGTGAAAAAAGGAAAAACCAAGTAACAATGGAAAAGGATAAACCAAGAAACAGTGAAAAAAAGCATACACCAAGAAACAAACAAAAAAAATAAACCAAGAAACAATGAAAAAATAGGATACACCAAGAAACAATGAAAAAATACACCAAGAAACAAAAAGAAACCCAAGAAACAATTAAAAAATAGGATAAACCAAGAAACAATGAAAAAGCATGAACTGAGAAACAATGAAATACTAGGATACACCAAGAAACAAAGAAAAGGATCAACCAAGAAACAATGAAAAAGGATCAACCAAGAAACAATGAAAAAATGAATACAGCAAACGACGATAAAAAAATGAATACACTAAGAAACAAACAAAAACCATAACCCAAGCAAGAATGAAAAAAGAAGAAACAACAAAACAAAGAATACACCAAGAAACAATGAAAATGGATAAACAAAGAAACATTAAAAAAATACACCGAGAAACAATGAAAAAAGATAAACCGAGAAACATTGAAAAAAAGATACACTAAGAAACAATGAAAAAAAGAATACACCAAGAAACAATGAAAAAGTATAACCCAAGAAGCAATGCAAACAAGGATACACCAAGAAACAATGAAAAAAAACACCAAGAAACCAAGTAAAGGATAAACAAAGAAACGATTTTAAAAAATACACCAAGAAACCAAGTAAAAGAATAAACAAAGAAACAATTAAAAAAAGAATACACCAAGAAACAAAGAAAAAGGATAAACACAGAAACAATGAAAACAAAGATAAACCAATAAACAATGAAAAAAGGATAAACCAAGAAATAATTAAAAAAAAGGATGAACCAAGAAACAATGAAAAAAGGATGAACCAAGAAAACAATGAAAACAAAGGATACACCAAGAAACAATGAAAAAAGTATAAACTAAGAAACAATAAAAAGAATAAACCAAGAAACAATGAAAAAAGGATAAACTAAGAAACAATGAAAAGAGATAAACCAAGAAAACAATGAAATCAAAGGATACATAAAGAAACAATGAAAAAAGGATAAACCAAGAAACAATGAAAAAGAATAAACTAAGAAACAATGAAAACAAAGGATACATCAAGAAACAATGAAAAAAGGATAAATCAAGAAACAATGAAAAAAGGATAAATCAAGAAACAATGAAAAGGGATAAACTAAGAACAATGAAAAAAGGATAAACTAAGAAACAATGAAAAGGGATAAACCAAGAAAACAATGAAATCAAAGGATACATAAAGAAACAATGAAAAAAGGATAAACCAAGAAACAATGAAAAAGGATAAACCAAAAAATAGTGAAAAAAGGAAAAACCAAGAAACAATGAAAAAGTATAACCCAAGAAGCAATGCAAACAAGGATACACCAAGAAACAATGAAAAAATACACCGAAAAACAATGAAAAAAGATAAACCGAGAAACATTGAAAAAAGGATAACTAACAAACAATGAAAAAGGATACACCAAGAAACAATAAAAAATAAACTAAGAAACAATGGCAAAGGATAAACCAAGAAACAATGAAAAAAAGAATGAACAAAGAAACAATGAAAAAGGATGAACAAAGAAACAATGAAAATAAAGGATGCACCAAGTAACAATTAAAAAAAAATACACAAAGAAAAAAAGAAAAGGATAAACCAAGATACAATTAAAAAAAGAAGACACTAAGAAACAATTAAAAAGGATAAACCAAAAAACAATAAAAAGGATACACCCAGAAACAATGAAAAAAAGAATACACCAAGAAACAAAGAAAAAAGGAATACACCAATAAACAATGTAAAATAATAAACCAAGAAACAATGAAAAAAAGAATACACCAAGAAACAATGAAAAAGTATAACCCAAGAAGCAATGCAAACAAGGATACACCAAGAAACAATGAAAAAAAGAATACACCAAGAAACAAAGAAAAAGGATAAACACAGAAACAATGAAAACAAAGATAAACCAAGAAATAATTAAAAAAAGGATGAACCAAGAAACAATGAAAAAAGGATACACCAAGAAACAATGAAAAAAGGATAAACCAAGAAACAATGAAAAAAGGATAAACCAAGAAACAATGAAAAAGGATAAACCAAGAAATCATGAAAAAAGGATAAACCAAGAAACAATGAAAAAAGGATAAACCAAGAAATCATGAAAAAAGGATAAACCAAGAAACAATGAAAAAAAGGATAAACCAATAAACAATAAAAAGTATAAACCAAGAAACAATGAAAAAGGATAAACCAAGAAACAATGAAAAAAGGATAAACCAAGAAACAATGAAAAAAGGATAAACCAAGAAATCATGAAAAAAGGATAAACCAAGAAACAATGAAAAAAGGATAAACCAAGAAATCATGAAAAAAGGATAAACCAAGAAACAATGAAAAAAAGGATAAACCAATAAACAATAAAAAGTATAAACCAAGAAACAATGAAAAAGGATAAACCAAGAAACAATGAAAAAAGGATAAACCAAGAAACAATGAAAAAAGGATAAACCAAGAAATCATGAAAAAAGGATAAACCAAGAAACAATGAAAAAAAGGATAAACCAAGAAACAATAAAAAAGTATAAACCAAGAAACAATGAACAAGGATAAACCAAGAAACAATGAAAAAAGGATAAACCAAGAAACAATGAAAAAAAGGATAAACCAAGAAATCATTAAAAAAGGAGAAACCAAGAAATCATTAAAAAAGGATAAACCAAGAAACAATGAAAAAAGGATAAACCAAGAAACAATGAAAAAAGTCGAAGTTTAGATTGTCATAAATTACATCCAAGAGGAGACCAGTCGTCCGAATATCCAAATAATACAAATAAATTAAACAGTTGACACTATTGCAATCAGATAATTTTATTTTATTCAACCATGTTTATCTTAATTGCTTCTATGCAATTTATATAATACTTCCGCTGACTATTTTATGAATGAGACAATTTAATTGCCACCTGGACTTAACGTTAAGTTCAGTCTTAAATAAAAGCACGTTTTGCTTTAAAAAAACGTTGAACCGTTAAAAGTGAAAAATCACAAAAAAATATTTTAATGATGTGTTTATTTTCTGGGCGTCTGATGCAAATGCAGACCCCACAATAAATATGTACACCCGTTTTTTCGGGTTGGAAGGGAGGGCACCCGGACTAGTAGTTGATGTTTAATTGGAAGTGTGACCGGAAGTAAAATAAAATAAAATAAAAAACCAAGTTAAAATAAAAGCACAATAAAAGAAGCAAAAAAGAAAAAGAGACAGAATTGCTTACATAAAAAGTCCATGACGATAAATAATTAAAAAAACAGATAACCGTAATTTTTTTTAATGCGACGTAGAACCGGGAGTTATTCTATAAAAGGGATGTAAGGATAAATGAAAGAAAATAGATTAGCTTAAAAATAGAAATGAAATGTGACGTAGAGACAGGATTAGTACTTTTAATATGAAAGATGCACGATCGTTCCGTGTTGTTTTTTTTAATGGTACACCGCTATGTCTTACTGTGTTCTATCTTCCTAAACTATGCAAGGACATTAAAAATTACTTGACAGGGCTATCTGTATAAATATGTTTAAATCTAGAATAGTATATATGCAATAATAATAATTACGAAAATATAAAATCATTACCGGTATTTAGCTAAAAATCAAGCTATTAAGAAAGTTCCCGGTGATTTCGAGGAAGGTAAGAGTAGATAATCGCATGTGAGTGAAAGTAGCTGTCGCCTGTTCTTTTTTCGGAAACAACATGCTTTTGTCTGTTACCCTTGAGGTTCTAATATACTTTTCATTTGCGGTGTACTCTTGAAGTTGAAAGAGCACTTTTATCGGCCTGTCATGCTTCGATATAGAATAGCATTTCCTAGAGTTTCCGTGATACAGTTTTAATAATCATTTTAGTGTACATCAGGCTTAAGTAAAAAATAATAGTTTTCTTTAGTCTGTCAAGAATTTAGTCTGCCGATCGCATT